>JAQFYM010002977.1:0-20624 GCA_034694785.1 Agrenia bidenticulata | reverse complement strand
AAACCTTGCCTCGTCTTTGCGGTATGTTTCGTTTGTCGATATCATGTTGCTGCTTTTGTTTACAACGTTTTTATAATCTGCTCGGCTATGAAGTCAATTCTTCTTATCGATTCCCGTAAAGTAACTTGTTCCGGATGCGCTCTTAAAAAGCCAGCCAGACCGTTTGCCGGGCCTAAAAATATTTTTGTAAATCTTTTATTTTCCTTTTTATTATTTTCCTAGAAGGGATTCTATGTATTCAATCTTTCTGCTTTCTCTTCTAGAAACCACTGAATCATTATTTTATGCTCGATACCTGTAATCTCTCGTAGTTCCGTGGCCATTCCTACTCTCATCGTGGCAAAACCTGGCTATATGGCCTTTGCCACCACACCCATTACATATATTTTTTTTTTCTTACATAGTTGTTTCTACCTTCTTTTATTTCCTTTACGCATAAAGTCAAGTTTTCTATCTGCTTAATAATTTCGGTTGCGTCTTTGAGGTTTTCATCTTACTTGTCTTCCGCTGTCATTCTCTTTTCCTTGTATTCTTTTTCTTTCGTAGTCAGCCACCACTCCTGATGCCAGTATAATCATTCTTAGTAAATCCATATATAATAGTTCGTCTCTTAGGTGAAACACGTAGTTCATCTTGTTTTTATCTGTCATATTATAAAGAATATTCTGAACTTTCGTGAAATGATCAACCACTATTTCTTGTATCAAGTTATACATTTCTTATGCAAAATATCGTGTTGGCTCTTCCCTTGTTTGTTTTCGGCTATGAAAATCTTTAAACTGTGGTGTCTTGTCTTTTTTTCGCTTCCAAATCGCTTCTCTATAGCCTCAATACGTTTGCTGTACGTTTTTGGGTCTTTCTCAGAGTAATTTACATATCTCCCTGCATCTTGTCAAGAACTGCATGGCGTATAACTGCAGAAAACACTCACTGAAGCCCTAAAAAAGCGTCTTATATCCCCTGAATTGTCTAAGCCAGTCTGCCAGTGACATATCTTTTTCTCCTAAAAACTTGGCTATATGTCACGCCGGTTTACCTATCTGTTTCATTCTTGTTTGCTCTCTTTGCTAAATATTTGCCATCATTAGCTGTATCTGTCAAACTTTTTTATCTACTCTTCTCAGTATACGTTCTTTTCATTTTCTGGTTTTCCTCGTTTTTCCATCTTCTTTCCTGCGTATTCGCCTTATTTATTTGTCCTCTTGCTTCCTTTATGCATTTTGTACCAATCAGTATATTATTTGATCCTTTTATCTCCTGATACAGCTGTGTTTCATCTAGCTTGTTTTTTATTGGTCTCTGTGTATTACCTGCAACTGATGCTTCACCTACATCCTCTGTTGCCCTTTTTTGTTACTTCACTGCCACTATCGCGTCTAGTATCGTTTTCGTCGTGTCGCTGTTTTCCGTCCTGCTCAGTCGCTCATTACATTGCGGCGTCGCCAATTGTTGGTTGACAAGGGAAACGGGGGTCAGTTTGCCCAAAAGAGTGGTCGTATAATGTCAATTTAATTATTTGTCTCGGCGTCCGTGCTATCATGTCTAGGGGTAAAAATACATTCTTAAAATATTTTTTGCCTTAGTTTTTATGCACAAAAGTCCGAAGATCTCGTTGGCCTTACATTTGGCGCACAAGATTCTTAGTTATTTCTTCTTGCATCCGGTCGTACTGCTATCGACCTTGTCGGTAACATCCGTTACAATCAGATTATCATATCCTGGCAAACCACAAACAAGTTCTTTTTTCCATGCATACAGAATGCTAGTTTTCTAAATGCAGAATTATATAAAACTTATGCGACTAGCCCTGATAATGTTTCGCATACTTCTTTGACAGTCTGTTAGTGAAGATTGTAGTTTGTCATTCGCATCTTTACCAGATTATAAAGTAAGTGCTAGATGTTCTGGGCTGATATCTCTGTTTACCACACCGTGATAAACGTGTATAAGGATGTGGTATCGTTGTTACGCAGGTCAGAATTAGTTTTAAACCTGCCGCGTAAAGTTTACGTGACGCTTGATAGTCAGGACGCATCACTTAAAGAAAAAAAGTGAACAATAGCGATGATTGGTTACATGACAATAGCTGATAAATTAAAAACCTTATAAAGAATTTTGTTTGTAATAAATAGTAGAGTTTTAAAATAAAGTTTTTAGTAAGAAATTATAAGATTCCCCGGGCAAATCCAAAACAGTGCACTTAAATCATAAGGTTTTTAATCTCGGCAACATGGGTTAGGTGGCTGTACTAAACTCTTAACTTCGTGTTTGTCGTGTGGTTAGTTTTCATTCGGGACTGGAATTTTTTTTTCAACCGTTAATATTTTACTGCATCTTTGCCATTCATGTGCAACACAAATAGATAGAGTTTTTAAACTGGGACTCGTGTTCCTAGCCCATTTTCTAATAGAAAAAATCATTCATTATAAGGGAGGTGATGTTTTTATTCCATTATGGTTGTGGGGATTTTAATTCTAAGAATTTTGGTTTAGGGACTTTTGGGCCGCTACGGTATTTGTATTTATTTTGATAGCGCAACATGTGTATTTTTGCACGTTTTTTGATTGCGATGCAATTTGAAGTAAAACAACTAATGACGTGCAGGTAAAGTCGTATTTCAAATATAAATTGTAAGTGTATACCCAATAATCAAAGTTTACAAGCATGCTCAACACACTAAAGTGTGTATTTTTACTAACAATAAGGCTTTTTTTTATAGTTTACGTAGGAATGTGGTACAAGAATACGGTTGGTAGGTCAATTCTAGTTTTTTGTATAAGAGCAGTTCTATAGAGTTTTTTGTATTTTTTATACATTCGTTTATAAGATTGTTCCTTAAATAATTTTTAATATGTATTCGTTGTTTCTTAAAACGGTTATTTTTTTTATAAAGGTTAGCATATGCATTTACTATATACCGCAGTAGTAACTAAACACATATCACCAAGTGTTTATTGACTATTTCTGTCTACAAAGAAAACTATTTTTGACCTGTATAATATATCAGTATGCAATGCTTTTATGTATGCAAAGAAAATAAATCAGTTTTCTGTCATAATTTTTAGCTGCAGCATAGCTCTACAAAATTTAAAAATGTGCATTCGTTTTTCGTATACAAAAAAAGTAAATATTTCTTTACAATGACTTCGCAAGTACATTAAAATAAGCTGTTATAATATCTGAGCTTTTTTATTTTTGTAAGCTGTTTTTTTTTTTGTTGCGAGCATCTTGCTGTTTGCCAGTCAAAGGTTTTTGTTATGACTAAGTTGGCGTTTACCGGCACACAGTAACAAAGTAGACTATTGAAAGCGCGCTCTATACACTTTTAATTTATCTTGTATACAGGTCTATGCATTGAATTATATAATCGAAGTTCTGCATATTTAAATATTGCATTTTTGCTTTAACAATACTCTTTCTACTTTCGATTGCAAGACTTTGTTTTTCTATAACTGTTCTGTACACTTTTAGGTTTTACAGGTCATGTAGCTGTATGATATTGCAGGTATTACTATAAACGAAAAAAAAAAAAACATTTGTGTATAAATGATCTATTTATATATTTTTTTAATTAATTAATGTACCATAAACAAATTCTGTAATGCATTTTCATGCTTCTTTGTATTTTTTACATATACTATAGCCATGTCACAAGCCGGCGCCCTGCTATAACTTTGCTTCCTTTTTCAAAAGGGACAAAAAATGACTTTTTACAACTTCCAGCAATTTTATGAATAGCCACAAATATTATCATGATAAATTCGAATTTATACTATAATACTTTTTTATACCGTTTTTTGTATAGAAGACGTATTTTTTATAACGGTCTGAATGACAGACTACCTATTAACAATTTTTACTGTATGAGTTTATCATTCATTGAGTCAATTACTAACACATTTCAGATCTACTTGCCTTTATGTTTACATATATACAAATTATAGTTTTTTTACAAGAACCTAATAATCAATTGTATGGTGTAAATATAGATGTTTTTTTTTTTTATTTTTTTATATATGCTGTTTGCATTTTAAGCTGAGTTCGTACTTGCTATATCTAGGCATAGTTTGTGGATGTCAGGCCGAGTCTAGTTAAACCGGAAATTTGAATTAATTGTGTTACAAAAAAATTCAAAAACTTTAATTCAAAAAATGAACCCTTTCTGAATATCCTTAAACTGTTAAAAATTAGGTTTTGTACAAAACAGGCAAGTAATTTACTTGTTGGTGTTTATTAACTTCTCAAAATCTTATATGAGTATTCCTGACTAAAAAGAAAATATTTTTTTTTTTTTTGCATGTTTGGGTATAAAAAAATATTATTCGAAATGTATGCCTTTTTATTGTTAATCGTATAAAAAATAGATATCAAAATCTTTAGAATAATCATAAAAAGGCCGCAATAGTTGTATAGCAATTTTAAATGTATCCTCGGCATTTATGAAGCATAATATAACTCGTCATTAGCCAAATGTAATTGATATCATAAAAACTGTATTTTTTATATACATCGAACTGGTTTTTTTTGTTTTTTTATACATGCATTTTCAAGGCCTATATAACAAGCTTCTAAGCAGCAACATATTTCTAAATATACACATGACAAAAAATTTAATGTTTTATCAATATTTTTTAGATAGAAAACGTGATTTAAAAACATCATGGTATTAATAAAACCTTCAAAAGTGTTTCAAAGCATGCTTTATATTACGATAATTTTATGTGTGTTAGAACCAGTGTCTATCGAAAGTAGTAATCGTGCATTATCCTTGCCGAAAAACGCGATTTTGTTTTCTATACACTTTTAGTCTGGTATAGATCATTTTTTAGTTTTATTGTTTCGTGTATGTGGTATCTATTTTGTCTTATCGTCATAATCAATTATCAGTACCAATAAAATCTATTTTATAACAAAAAATAATCTAGTTGTACGTAAAGGATGTTGAAGAGTTTGTCGTGTACGCATTGTAATATTTATTTTAAGAAAAATACTGAAATGTAAAAATTTAACTATTGAAATGTACTTTGAAATTCTTTAAAAAAAATTTAGTGCAAATAGTGCTGTTACTTTACTAGATTTATTTTGAATATTTTTGTTTATATATACTGTCATATATCAATTACACTAAGTTTAGAGTTAATATAGAAACGTTATAAAGCAGCAATATGCGAAAAATACCAAAAAAACGACTCACGTAATGCAAGTATATGCCCAACACCTTTTTTTGTATAAAGTTGACATTTACATTTAATGTATAGTGCGTTCGTTTGCAGTTCTGGTTTTTGCATATTTTAACGCGAAAAAATGTTTTTTGTAACAAAAAATACGTTTTTTGAAGTATACAATGTGTAATTTTATTGCGACTTTTATTGCTAACCGAACTCATGAACCCCTTATCACAGATAAAAGAAACATACCAGAAGATGAGACTACAGTACCGAAAATTGGGTAAAATCGTAGTTTTTTGACATTTTTTAGCGTTGCCGAAAAAGGTAAATATCTTTATTACTGAAATATTTGGAAATACAAAAAAGTATAAAAAATTAAGCCACAATTATTTTTTAATCTTTTTTTTTACCATGATTATTGTAGATCTTAATTTTATTATTGTTTATTACAGAATTTTATTTTAACTACTACGAACAAGTAATGCAAAAAAACTATTGAACGTCTTTTTATGACTGAAATGTATGCAAACATTTTTTACTGTTACCGTTACCACATAAAATTTTTTCTTTGTTTAGCGTTAAAGCTTTCTGTTAATATTACCCAGTAAATCACGCCGCTTGTATAAAAAAATATATTAATCAATAAGATGTACACACGTGTTTAGAAAATGTTTGTAAATGGTAGTTAAAGCATACATTTTCTTTTAATATACAACGAACATCACTTATCTCTTGTGTTTACGCGTTGTTTTTTTTAAAAAACTTAGAATTTTATACGACCGATATTGTGCGTATATTGTATTTGTGCTTGGGCAATACTATGAAAAACAAAGATTGTAATTTTCTTCTTGTATTTTGTAATGCTAGTACAATAACACTGAGAGTATATAATTAGAATTTTTTGAGAATTTGTAGCGTTACAACCGCATAGTATTCAAGTTTAGTTAAAAATAGTAACTGTTTTTAAATTTCAACAAGCAAAAAAAAAAAAATACCACATTACACAGTGTACCTGTAAATACATATAGTTGGCACGGTTCGTGGCTTTTTTATTGTATTTCTGCACGAACGAACGAAAGATAAGAAAACAAAATTTTTTAACACAAAAAAACGGGTAAATTGTGCTTTGCGTATGTTGTTTTAAACAAATTTGATCGTCAAAACGGCAGACCTTTACTATCAAACATTAGTAACTTATCGATTTGTCGTGTATATCGCTATCACAACGCCTTTTTTCGTTATAGTAGACTTTATCATTGATTTTTTTAATTACCAACATTATATGAGGTTTATAGAGTCTTTTGCATTTGCACCTGATTTTTTTATGTTTTTGCGTTTTTTTTTTTTTATGTTTGTAATATGGTTAATAAATTTCGTTTTTTATTACATTTACCAACGATTTTTTTTTTCGGTAACTTAACCGAGAAAAATTTTTCGGTTTTTTAGTCTCTAACTAGGAGTTTTTTTGTAGAAAAATATAACGTTGCAGGCAACAAAATGCAATATAATACTAGCTTTTTTGTTTCATATGTAAATCCATCACGTAAATATTGGATTTAAAATTTTTTTTAGACGGAATATTTTTAACCATAACAAAGCTCAAAAAATTTTCGAATTATCGAAATTAAATAAATTTTAACTTAGTGTTACATATAAGTTTTTTTTTTTTTGGTTTTTGCAATAATATTTTTGTGTATTTTTAACCTTTACAGTTTAGAAATTAAAAAAATGTTTTTCGGTTAAAAAAACGGGTCTAGGTTATATGGGGCATGTCGGTCGGTTGGAAAATCCCAAAAAATCATTGCTTTTTTGTTATGTCAGTTTTGACCCTGATTATCTTTTTATGTAAAAACTAAAAATCTAAAATCTAAACAAGATGTAAAAGTACGTTTTTCTAGTTTAGGCTTGCAATATATATCATAGTGTAATAGCAAAAAACTCCTAGTGTTTGCGTATTTTCTGGCGTAAATATGAATCTGCTTTGCTTGCCTGTTTATTTTTCAAGTATTTAAGTGTGCACGACTAAGAACGTAAGGATTTAAAGTTTTATCGATTATATGTTTTTCTATTGTGTGTGGTATTACCTGTACATGGTTGTATTAATATAATGCAATGAGATCGTAGTTGTTCCTCTTGCACGTTGATTAGCGTTTTTCCTCTCAAAGTGTGTACTATGCGCTTCTTTTCAACTAATATTCTTGTGTTTATAATAAGACTTAACATATACAGACTAGATGTTGTTAAACAATTCTTATAATTATAAGTAATAAACAGCTATCACTTCGGTCAACATCTCATAATCATGAAGTGAAAAGAAACTAGATGGCTACACTTCTATTACACCGAAACAGAAATATCAACTTAAATGCGAATACCTGGCGTTTTAATTTGCAAATGTTTTACACTTTATGTAAAATACAGGTTCACAAACATAGATCGCCAAATTTCTACAGTGTCACTTTTTTTACATATTGTTTTCTATAGAAACCCGGATTTTTTTATCAGTAAAAATAATACTATACCGTTTATTTTTGTTTTTTTTGCAGTTTATTTTTTGTCTCTCTATTTTATTTGATGCATAAATTTTTAAATAACAGGTTTTTATATGTTTTTGTGTTAAGTTATCTCTGATAATAAAAACTTGCGATATTTGCTCTTTTCAAACGAATCTCGCGCAATTGTCTTGTTTTGGGCTTAAACCTAAGCATTAATTGCTAGTATCATATTTTCTGTACGCACTTGCAAGTATTTTGTAATTAGTTATGGATTAAAAAATATTTCAGCTTAGGTTAGGTGGTATAAAAATTTTTTATAACAAATGTCACGCGCTAAACTAATACTTATGCTAAACCTATTACCATGGATCAAAGAAAAAAAAAGGCTAGAGTGGTAATAAACTTTAAAAGGGCAGCAATATTAAAATACCGTAAAGTCAGATCTTTTGTTTTGTTCTGAAGTCAACATTAGTTATTTATTTTTTATAAACTAATCTCACAACCCACGAACATTTATATAAAAAAGTTAAAAACACACATAAAAATTGCCTTCAACTGTAAAATTATACAACGTATCAGGGTTATAAGTATTTTTATCTTTGTTTTTTTTTTTGATTTTTTTGCCTTTTGGTACAGGTTCAGCATGAGTTTCAGACTATGTGCGTGATAATACATACAGGAAAAAAGTGTTTTCTAGATATTACAAGTGTGTTGTAAACGTAGTATCTCGCAAAATATGCTTACGATTATAAAAAAGGTTATCTTGTTTTTATTCAAAAAAAAAACTTTTACGGCCAAAAGTTAGATAGCAAAAGTGAACATTTTTTAAGATAGGGCTGACTTACGATCACTTTTTTATTGGCTGATCTTTTTTTGGGGATTCCTGTAAAAGAGTAAGAAAAGGTGCGATTTTTATTCTCAAAAACATCACAATAGAAATAGTTTTCTGTTTATAAATTTTTTACACATGTACAAGAGGGTACCCTATGTAAAATATAACGTGGGTCCAAGAGCTTTTTTACCCTGGCCGACCCGTGACCCGGAGTATATACCCATGTCAGATACAAAAATGTGAAATGCCATAAAAACATGACACGGCAAAACAAATACAAAAGAACAAATGCGCTACATTTTTCGTTGAGTCTGCGCATACTCACGACAAAAAAAAACATAAAAAAAATTATACAGTGCGAATACTATGTAAAATTTATTTTTATGCGTGTTAATTTTTGGCCGAATCTAACGAACATGCGTTGCCTAAACGATACCTAAAATACCTTGTATGAAACTGTACGTGTTATGCATTTAAATATGTTAAACGCAATTCCAGATCCCGACTAAAAAAAAAAAATAGAAAAAAAAGATCCGTATTTTTTTTATTGTAAAATTTGACGTATTAAATTTGACTGTTTTTTAATTTGAATTGATTTTTTTTTCGTAATTTTATAATAATTTATTCGGTGTAAGTTAAGATCTGCTTAAATAGATGTCAGGTCATTTTTAAAATACTGCATAAATGCAACACGTAATCAAATACATATAACCTAACCAATAAAAAGCATTTCTTTGAATTTTTTCTCATTTACATTTTACATACCACAACTGCGGTTAGATTAATAGATCGTTTAGTCCGCATGTGCAAGTATTGTGTTCCTTTATTTTGCATTTTTTTTTTGGATTGCAAGGTATTAAACAATAAATCAGACAAGGTTTCTTGTTTTTGTCTGCAATTATTATTCGCCTATCCCATAATTGAAAAAGCTATGTCTTAGATATATATATAGTTGTAATGAAGTTTTTTAAAAAAGAACATTACAATAAGTTTTTTTGATGTGTTTTAAAAAATTTTCCTATTAAAAAGGAGAAGAAAATTAAAGTGTGTCACAAAGAAATCTTGTAAAACATATTTACCAGGCGTTATATACGTTAAAAAAAATATTATTACTTTGTAGCAGATGCAATAGACACAAAATTTCTTTTATATTAAGCTTTGATAAAAGTATAATATGCATTTTTAGTCTTTGGCTGTCAGTAAATATATGTTTATAAACAAATTAACAAGAGTATAAGTATTGAATTCTCATAGGTAAAAAACAAAAAAAATCCAACAGGATAGTTTTCTATATTTTTGCTTGCTTTTGTAGCCGAAATTAGTGTCTGTAACCGCTTAAATATACCGCTTTCAAATATAACGTTCAGGATTTATGTCATTGAATGATGTAACGCGTACTCACATACACATATTACATTGCTATGAAAAACTTGTATTTTACGTGTTCCAGTGTATACATAAATGTTTTTAGTTTGCAATTGGCATTTAACGAAGGCGTTTCTTTAAAAAAAACTAGAAATAGTTATGCATCACATTATCAAAAAAAGTCCCTAGTACATGGTATGCTTATAAACAACAACAACTAGAATTTCGTACTTAGATGAAAGTTTTTTCTTGTCCAGATATATTTTGCAAGTCATAGAGACGTTTTACAAGTTTAAAAAATTGTTTTTTTTTATAAGTTTGTACCTGCATTATTTTTTCTCGTTAATTATTGTATAAGGTACTGTCATATATTCATACAGATAATATCATCTGTATGAAAAAATGACTGCATGATAACGAAAAAAAAATTAAAATATAAAAACTCTACCCCATCTCAAATCTACCCGTAACCCGGAGACCTGACTTAGAACCCCAATCTACCCGTAACCTAAAGAACCTGACATAGAACCCGGAAAAAACGAAAAATATGGGCCAAGTACCACCCTTGCATATGTAAGCTGCACAAATAATGCAGGAATAATTTCATTTAATAAAGCTGGAATGATATGTAGTAATCATTACTTTCTAAAACATGCATCATTATTATTTTTATTTCATTTATCATGCACAGCTGTTTCTGAAACAATTACTGGTTTTTAAAACTGGTCAAATAATATATAACCATTTTTTTTTTATTTTTTTTTTCATATTCCGACAATATTTTTACTTATCATAGGTGATTAAAAGAACCGAAATATCATTAAAAAATGCCAAGTAAAATATCAGTACATTTAAACATGTAAAAAAGACAAAATAACACGATGGTGCTATCTAAAGTAGCTGATTCTATAGATTTAAAAATTATTTCAAGTTTTATAGTTTAAAAAAACGACCGTAGTTTTCATTAAATAGTACCCCCTCCTAGAAAGAATTTTGTATAAAAAATTTTAAAAATACTTTTTAAAACTAAAAAATGCTTACATCTAAACCTTTTTAGATCTGGATTTTGCTACTTAGATTGTTAAAAAATCAGCAATATAAAATCAGTACTTAGATATAAGTTTTTTTTACAGTTTTTGAATTCCGAGTTATATTTTCAGGGGGGTACTATTTAATATAAAACTACAGTAGGTTAAATAATCGCTTAAACAGTTAATTAAAAATTATGTATAATGCTTTTTGCAAATATTTTGCAAATAATAGTGAGTTTTTTTTATTATGTAAATCTTGTAGAAATTCTCATTTTTATCGACCTAATGGTTTTACCATAAATTATAAGCACTCTTATAGTTTTCCTGACTAAAATTAGAAATACCAATACTTGGATCATTTAAAACTGCATTATTTATATGAGTGATATACAAATTGTTTTTGTTTTTTTATTTGTTAGTAATACTTACATTAAAATGTATAAAAAAAGCATGAGATAAAACTGTTTTAAAATACTATGAGTATTTATTTGTTTGTTGTAAATAAAAATGTTCTTTGATATAATTTATGGTTTTCAACATCTTTAATAAGTATGTTTCGCAACTTAATTTTATACTTAAACCTGAAATATAACAAAAAAAACTTACAGGCTTTTTATGCTAATGTATATTATAATTTTACATTTTTCTGATACTAGAAGTGTGTTTTAAAAAAAGAAGAAAGGCACGAATATCTAAAACCTAATTTTCTTTAAAAATAAAGACAATGTATGCCAAATCTAACACTTAGATGATTAAAAATTGTTTTCTAGAATTTTGCAGTTTTTTTTTCAGATTACCATTTTTATATTTTTATATAAAGAGAATCAAATACAGATTGCTTTCGTTGTTTTTCATTTTGACTATATGTAGAGATGGCGCAAAAAGACATCAAATTATTTTGTTTGTCTAAAATTGGCACCGGTGGTCTTTAATATTTATAGAAAAAAAGAAAAAAATTGGAACCAATTTTTTAAAATACTTTGTCTTTTAATCTAGCTGTATAACTACACGCTTTACTATTTTCGTAAAAAAAATATATAAAACAAGTTAAAAATTCTATTGTCTTTTTTTCAAGATTTTAGAAGCTTTCTGCATTTATTATCAATTAATTAGTAACCTGCATTGTGTTCCACATAAAGTGTAGAAATTGTCTCTATCGTCTTCTGTTTATATAGAATAATAAATTACAAAATAATTTATTAACTAATTTTTGTTTTATTGTAACGTATTGCCTGTTTGCAATTTCATGTCAAATAAAATAGCTAAAATAAAAAAATTTCTGTTTCAAGATTAAATTTAAAGCTCGCTAAGTCAAAAAAAAATTGCTTTTTAATATTTCATCACTTTTGTTCTGTTTTTTTTCAACAGAAAATAGTATAAAATTTAGGTCCATTTTTTTTTGTAAAAACCTTAGTTAGCATATTAAAAATACCTGGTATTATTTTTTTAAAGGATAAGATATGCTAATATATCCTTTTTTTTATAGTATTCTTGTTTAAAAGATCTTGTTAAGATACCAATTAGATATCAGATTATTTTTCGGGTGATTTTGTAAAATTTATGTGAAATATTAAATACCAAGCATAATCAGATTTTATAAATAGCAAATAAATACTATGAATATAAAGAACCCTTTATTGCCACCTTAGTAGCACGATACTGGTTTCTAAAAATACATAAATTTGAATATATATGTCAGGTGATCACCTAGGATAGAACGAAAGGTCCAATCATAGCAAACAAAAACAACAATTTCAACTATACGAAAACTCAAATATGTTCCGTTTGACTGAGCCGCATCTTAATTAACTTAAGTGCACGTTTTTTAGTATGTAAAAAATATTTTTACGGTTTTGTTTCCATAAAAAACTAGTTTTCTCTTTTTTTTGCTTTGTTGTTACATATTTTTACATCAATATTTTTTATAAACAGAAACTGTACAACTATAGCAATACTACCTGTAAATAGACTTAATGAATAAAATGATGATACTTTGCGTTGTTATTATTAAAATTTTACTTCCAGTGTTTTTTTGAAAAACAAATATCATTAAATTTTATCAGTACAAAACAATAGGACCTGCAATACCCGTGGCTGCAGAACACCAGATAGTTAGATCCATTCGCTTAAACCAACACAGATATAACCCGGAGTTTGCCCTCAGATAACATGGGTATAATGAAGGTGTAGTATCAACCTGTTTGTATCGTTAAAAAAGCAAAAACGCGTAATAGGTATATAATTAAAATACCATATTAGTATTTTTTCGGTTCATAAAAAAAAATCAGGGATATTATTTTTTCGTTTTAGTAGCAAAATACAGATTTAACAACATATAATAAGTTTTTTGAAAATGCTAAATAAATCAAATAGTTTGTGTATTTAGAAATATTTTCCATTAGGCTATTAGAATTCTTGTATACGTATTTGTTTATATTTTTTAACATATAAAATACTGAAAAAACAAATTTATATCTTCAATTGACATAAACAAGCCGTAAAAAACCTTTATACATTATATAGTAAATTTCCGGGTAATTTGCGTACTTAAAAACTTATTTTTTTTACAATGAAGCTGTTTTTTAAATAACTTGATTTTTTAAATTATATATTGGCTACAAAAACATAAAAGAAACAGTAAATATTAGCGTAGAACTACATGCAAATTGATCAAATGCTGACGAAAACAAAAATTCAAAAACATGGAGATAAAAGAAAAATCAGCAAAATAATGTAATATACAAATAACTTGTCTTTTTTTTTAATGGATTCTGGTAATTTAAAACTTGCAGTTATTTTAACGACAAAAAAAGCACGTGCTTAAGCCTTATTTATAACAAAACATAAAAATGCCAGAAAAAAAATTATCCTAAAAAAACGGTATTGAACCAGACCCAAAAATTCCCATCGGGTAACCGGGGGTTAACAAAAGTTGTAATTTTGGCCCCGGGGGGTTACGGTTCACGTGGGGATTGCAATCATCACAAAGAATCAATGTAAATATTGGTATAGTGCTTAAATAAATTTTTGTGTATGTAAAGGTTTACAGTCTAAATATTAATTTATTTTTTTGCGCCAAAAAAAAAGCTCTGAGATACCCGCATAATAAACACCTTAGATTTTCTGTTTTTATTAAAAAAATTTAGCATGCGTTGCCAAAATAAAACCTACCCAATCCAACCGGTACAATGTTTTAGTGTTTTCTTCTGTCGGGTGTACTTGAAGGCCGTGTTTGCACGTATTAAAAACGGGTTACTTTATAACCGGTAAGAAAACTAAAAAATTATACATTGATCGTCTTGCTTTACTGCCTTTTATAAATTCCAAAGACTCATAAGAAATAAAAGCTAAATTTTGTGTAATACGCAATTTACTGTAATATATTTTTATGTAAAATATTTGTTATAACCTGTATATCTTTTTTTTAAACAACCCAAAGCAGATTTACGTTACACACCGATTATTTCCTAGAACTGTTTGACGTAGAAAAATCAATTTTTTAGTAACAATGTACCAAATATTTACACGTTTGGAAGATTTGCAAATATTATTTTTTTTATGGAAGAATCTTTTGACATTTACTATAGTTGGTCATTTAAAGCATGTCAGCCGCATAGTAAATTAACAAGCTTTACAGAACGCAAAAATAATATACAATATAGTGTTATATACCAAAGAAAAATTACTATTTCAAAATAGATCTTTAATTGTTTTAATATCCTTTTTTTATTACTTTATTTCTTTGACAATTACAAATAAATATATTATTTAATCTCACAAAAACATAATATAAATCTTTGAATATCTTATCGGTAACAACAATATTTGATGCGAAAAAAAATTCATGTATTATTAAAATTTAATGTCTTGTTCTACAGACTAAATTATTTAATGTAAAGAAAGTGCCAGTAGCGGTGAAAAAAACCGAATAGCGCATCATCATTTTCACTGATTAAACTTAGTTCTCAGCCTAGTTTACTTGTTTTATTGTTAGAAAATTATAAGGTTAAAAATTTAAAAATTTTTTAAATAAAAAAAGCTTTTTAATAGATTTTCTAACATTAATGTTTTAGTGCAAAACTAATAGTATGTCTTTTGAGGTATTTTTGTGTATTTTTTTCTTCTAAATAAATCGATCGAAGTTCGCCACTGGATAGAGCCAACATAAAAGTCTCTTTGATAATACAAAAAATCGGAACCGTTAAGTAACAGGTTTGTAAGTAAGCGTAGATTTATACACCGCTTGTTGAAAAACACGTTATCTAAGTAACGTTCAAACCACCTGAAATTCTGTTCCCTAATGGCAATACAATTCTACAAAAAATTCTTTTCAAAATGAACAATGATCATTGCAAGAACTAAGAGTTATATTTTTTTAAAAAAAGGACTATAAATAAAAATATCTTTAATAATAATATTTAAACGTTTTTTACAACGAATTATGGTCAAAAAAATAAAAGGTGTTAGAAATAAAAAATCAATAATTACTTCTAAAAGATTCCATTGCCTTCAAACAAATAGTTATTTTTTATGGGCCTCTAAAACGGTGTCTGTGATAAAACGTGTCTCCAAATGTTTCTTTATAAGAAATGATTGCCAGTTTATTACAAAAAAAATAATTTTATGAAATTTTTATATGAGGGTGTGGGTTCGTTGTAAAAAGAACACGGTATTTGTGTTTTTTAAAATTATAAAATTAATTGCATTTTACAATCTTTATTCTTATATAAATATATGTGGATTTACTTGCTTATTCGACATTAACAAAATTATCGTTCGAAAGTTGTGTAGGTACCAAAAGTTTGCGAAATGCCTTTTTATGTTTGTTTTAATAAAATGTGCAAGTAAGACATAAAAACATGAGTTACAAAAAAAAACAATATTTCTTCATGAATTCTGAATTATTAATAAATAGTAACTAAAATACAAGGCGTGTTATGTTTAATCATTACGCAGCAACCATACGTTCGAAAAAAAAAAACTTTGAAATCTATTTATAGAAGTAAAAGCGTGGTATAGAATATTCACAAGTAAAATTTAATACCTGATTACTTAAATTACCATCTCACAATAACACCGATTTTTTATTAATCTTATAATTATTACTCGGACCATACTCCTAATCTCAGAGAACTATTTTAAAAAGAATATCGGGTGATGTTTAATTACTAGTATGAGCGGATTCCAAACTGATCTCTTAACTAATCTAAACACTGCTTCAAACTAATTTAACCTCTACCTTAAAAAAGTTTTAAAAAGGATTTCAGGGTTTTTATAGAGTATAGTCAGTGCTTCCGAAATACTAAAGATTATCTTCATATGTGGCCATATAATATATTCCAGATATGGGGGAAATGACTTGCCATTTTATACCATTTATATTTTTCGTACATATTTACCAACAGAAGTTACTGCAGCATTTTTTTCAATTTTTGTGTATATATAGTTATAAAATATACTCTTTTTCAGAATCAAAACTATTGCATCCAAAATTGACATTTTTTATCAAAAATATAATTTTCTCGTGGTTTTACAAATAAGACAAGTATAACTGCTTAAAACCCATATTTGCGACATAAAATACCTTTATATAATATAAAAAATAGCCTTGAAAAAACTTCGGCCATCACATGTATATTTACCTTTTTAATATAAATAAACTGAAATTGTATATTAAAATTACATTTTCGAATCTATTTTTTTATAATTTTTTGCTTTAATTTTTTTGGAATGAAATATGAATAAAAGTAATGCCAAAAAAAATTTGTGTGGAAGTTATATATGCAAATAGAAATTTTAAACAATAGAAGCTATAGAATACTTTTTTAAGTTCCATTGCATTTAAAATATTATTATTTAAAATATTTATCTTTGTTTTACGTAAATATGGATGATGTGAATATTAAAAGGTGCATTGTAAATCAAAAAATAGTATAAAAAGATGCTTGTTTTGTTAATACGTATTTTTGAATTTATTTTAGACATGATTCAATATTTTTACACTAAAAAAATGTCTTCACGTTTTTTTTTTTTTGCATAATTTTAGATTTAACCCGTAAAACTTTTTTGAATGCTAGCCATATCTTAAAAATAAGTGTTTTTTAGTCTTTTTTTTCTTTTAATTTTAAAAAGGCATTGCTTCGTACGATATATCGAGGCAATTTGAAGTGCACTCCTATAGCTTAAACAATGTAGGAAACTAAGCTTAATGTATTAATTATAGAAAAATGCTGTTAATATGACAAATTATTCCGTTTTTTTTCTTTCATATATGACCATTATGGGTGAAATATTTTTTACCTTGCCATAAAATGGCCATACAATATTTGGAAGCCCTGGGTAAGGGCCTGTCCATGGGCATATTTACACATATTCACATGGTAGATAATTCTTGATAAAATCAATTTCGTAATAAAAATATGTTATGTTATGTTATTTCATTTTATTATTTTATTATCCTATCTATGCCTTTTATTTTTATGGGCCATCTTTGTTTTCTCTTTCGCCAGCTCATATGATACATTCGTTCCCAGTTTATGATTTATATCATTGAATGCCTTTGTAAATTCCTCCAAGTATTTTTCCCTTTTAAATTCCAGGTGACAGAACCCGTCGTGTTTTTTATTTTCGCTGCTTTTCATCCTTATATCCGTTATTATTCTTCTTTTAAATATTTCCAAAAAAAGGCTTCTTATTGATAGTTGTGTGTGGTTCTTGCTTATTCCCTTTAATATTATCCTTATTGTTTTGCTCTTTATATCTGGCTCTTCCTTCTTTTTATCCTTTCTTTTATCTTTTGCTGTATCCTTTGATTTATGTATTCTTAGTACTTTATTATTCAGTATTATTTCTTTTGTCAATATATTATTTTTTATCTTTCCTTGGAATAGTATAGTGGCTTTCCCGTTAAATAATGATGGCAATATTACTTTCTTGATGCTTCCGTATTTACCGAAGTGTTCTTTCAGGCTGTCTTTGGTTTCCTTGTGTGAAATGTTCTGGACTGTGACCTCAGTGATTTCTATCTTATAAAGTTTAGGCGCTTCATTTAGATCTTTCTTTTCTTCGCCTTTATTTTTCTTCTTCTCTAGTCTAGCTTCAAATTTATTCTCTCCACTTGTTTGTATATTTTCTTTATACCTTTTATTTTCTGATTTCGTATTTGCCTTTATAAAATTATCTTTTTTCTTATCAATATAGTTTGCTTTTTTATCTTCAGTTCTATTTTCACCCGGGTTTTCCTTCTCTGCTTTTGTTCCTTTTGCATTGGTATCTTTTTCCTGTGAATTTTTATTCCTTTTATTCCTCTTTCTTTCGTGTTCATCTTTTGTATCTTTAGTTGTCTTTTCAGTTTGTTTAGCAGAATCCTTCTTTCTCTTCTTATCCTTTGAACTTTGCTTATTATTTTGATCATGTTTCTTTGTCAAGTTCTTATCCTCCTCATTTTTTTCATCATTACATGTTTCATTTTTGTCTTTATTTTCCTCCCTTTTTATGCTTTTAATTCCAAAGTCCAATAGATTTAATGTCCTTAATTCTTTTTTTACATGTTCTTCTGTTCTCTTAGTTGGCTTATGTATATTGACACCTTCTTCCTTTGCAATAAATTTTCCTTCATTATCTCGCTTTCTCTTTTCTAACTTTATAATTGGCTCTTCATTTTTGACATTACTTATTGTATTATTCCTCTTTTTATCTTTGTTTTTCTTCTTGTCTTTCTTGTTATTTCTATCTTGATCGTTTTCATATTTGGCTACCACATTATTCACTTTATCTTCTTTGTAACCTTTATCGTTACGTTCTTCTTTACTTTCCTCCTTGTTTTTATTTTCTCTGTTCTTTCTCTTCTCCTCTTTCTTCTTTGCCATTTTTTCTTCATTCTTCATTTCCGTATTAATCTCTTTCATCTCCACTTCATTATCCCCGGTTTTAAATTGCACCATCTTTTCGTGCGGCTTGACAGTTTGTATGCTTTTTCTCAGTGCTTTATTTGCCTTCGTCAATTTTCTGTCTACCTTTATTTCATATTCACATCTTGCCATTATCCTATGATACTCGTCCAGTTGTTTTAATGTTTGATTATGATTTTTGGTTTTCTTTTTCTTCTTTTTAATATTCGACATTTCTTTATTCTCTCCATCATATTTATTTTGTATCTCATTTTTATTTGTTTCACCATTTTTGTAAACTTGTTTCTGCGCTATTATATTTTCACTCATTATTTCTGCCTTTTCACTCACAACTTTTGGTTTTCCATTAATATTTTCCCGTACTATTTTTTGTTTTTCTTTAATATTGTCACTTACTACTTTTGGTTTTTCATTATTTTTACTGAATGCACTCATGCTCTTATAAATTATAGGAGTGTCAGTCTTAGTGGGTTTATTCATCTGTTTCGGTGAAGCATTAGCAAATAAATCGTTCATTTGTTTCTTAATTGGATGAATATCAGTCTGTTTTTTGTTAGGCGGTGGTGTATTTGGTTTTGGGCTTTTGTTGAGAGGCGAGGATGTGCTGCTTGGCTTGTTTTTGAGCGCACTTGTGAGATTAAGAATGTCAATTTTGCTTGCATTGGGTGAAGAGGATCTCTCTTTTTTGCTATTATCCGACCGTGATTCATAGCTTAAATCTCTTTTACCAGTATCTAGTATCTTTTCCGATTGATCTAGTGCCATTTTTATATTAAAGGGGGTGAATATAAAGGAAGATGAGGGATGTCAAGATTAATAAATTGGTTGGAAGGAAGGAAGGATGGAATTATAGGGCTGTATGTGCATGAAGACCAGACTTTCCACAAAAATGGAATAATATGCATTTATTTAGATAAAATATTGTAAAAATACAAACAATATTATGTTCTATTATTACAACAATTAAATGCTAATGTATATTGATGGATTTAATATTCTATAAACAAACGGTAAAAACAATTAAAAATTTTGATATTTGCTATCGGCTTGCTTGATAAGATTTTATCAATAGATTAAAAGAGTTATATCATCTACATAATTTTATATAAATAAACAAAATGATAGGCCGATACAATATACACTAATTTAATTTTTGTGTTTTTAAAAAGAAAAGAAAACTAGAGAATAAAATAAAACTTAATGGCGACAATCGAAAAGGCCATGATAAATGATTTTTGGAAACACAACAAATATATTTATAATTTTTTAGAAGTTCTATTTTGGGTACTGCTTAAAATACAACAGTACATATCATGCTCATCAAAAAGTTACATAGCTACAGTAGAAATTAAAAAGATGCCTGGGTGTGCTTTTCTTATAAAAATAAAGGCCTTTATGAATTCTAATTTTTAAATGTTCAGCTTACTGTAAAAATTAAATTGATAAAAAAATCAACCCAATATTGGTTTAAGCATTACATAAAGTAAATTTCACGAAGAAGTTTTAATTTGTTAGTAAATGTAGATGTATAAAGTCTGATAAAAAAATTCTCCCTGAAGGTAAACATCCGGGCTTACAAAATAAAAATGTCCTCAGAGGCATCTAGAACCTTTATATAATACCCAACCCCCGACCAAATATACATATATACGAGGAAGTATATTGTTTAAGTTTATCACTAAAAATTAATATCTTATTTTCCGATTGTTTTTCCCATCCATCCGTTTATTTTTAACAACCCTTCTCAAAACATGTCTAAAAAACTTATAGATTACATCAAGCCAAAAAGAATTCGCAAATCTAAAGAAAACATGGAACAAACC
>JAQFYM010002976.1:0-20625 GCA_034694785.1 Agrenia bidenticulata | reverse complement strand
GCAGCAACAGCTGTTACTATTTCTACCATTGCTTTTTTTTTGTTTTTACCGATATATAACGACAAAGGTTATAACTTTTATAGCATTTTTTATATGAATCAATTTGCGAAGAAAACCCTTAAGTAAGTGTTATGTGATCTTGACCATGCTGTGGTTACAATACAACAAGCATAATAAACGTAAGAGATACATCGTGTTCATTTGTAAGTTTTGCTATTTTAGTTTTTCCTTTTTTTACTTGGTTCTCTAATAATAAATGCGATTTTAACATTCTCTCTATGTACTAAATTTGTTGCTTTTATGTAGCAACTACTAGGTATAATTACTGTTAACAAAGTTGATAACCCAACTTTAAGTTTTATTTATGTACTATTTTTTTTTGGCAAAGTGCCCTGTAAAAAAGCTTTATATGTGAATGATCCTTAGGTAAATGTTTATGATCTTTATCTAGAAATGCCGTTTGTTTTGTTTTGTTTTGTTGCATTTAAAATTATAAATTGCCTACTTATCGACGTTTTTTGTTTTTTATTACTTGTTACGTTTATACTGCAAGCATAAAACGTTTTTTTATTGTTTCTGGCATATTGTGTCGGTCCTACTGTATACAATTCTATTTTAAATGCTGTAGACTTCTGTCTTTCTGATCGCTAGTTTTTGCAAACGAGGCATTTCCAAGTTGCAACATACTGTAACTTGAGCGATTAAGACTTACTGGTACTGTTAAATGCAGATGTATGTAACCGTTGACACAAAAAACTAGTTCCAGTAAATTTAAGCACGTTTTATAGTTATAAGTTGTTACAAGTAATTTTGCAAACAAAGGCTGTAAACCGAAACATACGTATATACAGTATAATCAAGCTCATTCACTTTTTATACTGTGTGCTGGTAATTTGTTTACATGTTAACCCAAAAAATATAGCATCACAAAAAAAAAAAGGGATTTACTGCTCAATAAGCATTTTTGTGTGACATATGTGCAATATAGGCAAAAAAAGGTTTTGTTACTATGTGTTTCCAACTTGAAAAAAAAATATTAAGGAGGATTTATAACACTGTTTGTAACAGAAAAAAAATAATGCAGCTTTTTTTTTATTTTTATATAGGATTAAAATTTTTATTTTTTATTTTTAGTAAAATCTAGAGCGAATGTAAAAATAAAATCATATGTAAGGTTTTTGTATAAAAAAAGTGTGATAAAATATAACACTAAAAAGATGCTTTGCCAAACGCAATTTTTCTAAATGAACACTAGAACAAGTATTCTTTATATAGTAAAATGCGTGATATTATATTTTATATTTAAAAAAAGTAAAAATGATATCAAAGTTGTATACATGAAACTAAAAAGCAAACTGGTAACCCGTTAATCATAGGAAAATACGGTAAAAGCCGTGGTCTATATCTTGAATCATTTTGTTGCGCAACTGTGCATTTTTGCAGCAAATTGTTTTAAAATAGGTAAAATATGCCACGTCAATTGACTAAAAATAGCACGTAGTTTATGGTACGACTCGTAGTTTTTGCTACTCTTCGTGCGTACGGTTTATTGTGTGTCGTTACTATAAGTTTCTGGACCCGATTTCAAACATAATATCTATTCGTTTTCATTTATCCCTCTTTTTAAAAACACGCCGGACATTCTTTTTGACGCATTTTGTCGCTTAAATAGTCATCCAACCCTTTAGCAAGCTTTTTTCAGTATACTATGAAAGCATTTTAGTCATTTTTGGGCACTGATGTATTTATCAAAGCCGCAGTTACGCTTGTATTGTTTCTACTCAAGACTAAAGATATATTGTCAGCGAGGTGTTTTTTTTGAAACGGTTGCGAATAAAAAGCATCACATCTATAAAAATAAAATATAATCCATGCCTCAATATTTTTGCTTTATACTGTGAGCATTTCTGTTTTTTTACAAAAATCGTGTTTTTACAATGTTTTTTAAAAGTAGCATAAGCTTATATATTCTGGTTCAATTTAAAAAGGAGCTTTTATAGCAACTTTAAAGAGTTTCTCAATTTTAGCTATTTTTTATAAATATTAATATATGATTGTAAGATCACAAATCAATTTAATTGCTGCGTGTCAAATGCATAAAAGACGATATGTTTTTTTTGTTTTTTGGTTTGTTTTCTAAAGTGTTTGTATCTAAAACCAAATTCAGGCATAATTAGAAAAGCAATGTATAAAGAATACGGTATCTCGGTGTGGTGTATATCCCTAACTTATAATCTGTACGGAACAAATATTTCCGTGTTCCGATTAGAAAGTGTGTGTACTGAAAGTTTCAGCTAATAGTAAATATGTCATAAAAGTAGAAAAGCAAGCTCATTAATCACAAGTAGCATGACGCTTTTGTTTATTTATGTATTGTGACATGTACGAAATAGGCATCCCATTCATAAGTACTATAGAATAAAAAAAATCATATAACAGCGTTTTATTTGTTTTTTATTCTTCACATAATCCCAAAAATGAAAACCTCTTTTTACAGGCTAAAGTAATATAAAATACTCTGAGACCATTTATTACTAACTCAAAAGTTACAATTTGTATTCTGCTTGCATTTTATAAGTTCTTTTGTAAAAAAAACAATTTTTTTTCTTTAATACCTAGTTAAAAAATTTTAAGATTTTCCTAATTTAAAAAAAAATGGCCCATAAAAAGGTTTGCTTGTGTAGTTTTATTGTATGATCAAGATAGTCCTTTATTACAAAAACTGGTAATTTGTAAGTCACATAAAAATCTTGGGGTTCTGCAAAACTTTGGTATTTTATTACAAACAGACCCATATAAAACAATTACTGCATACAAAAAAACTATAGTATTGTAATTAAAGATATACTATTTACTAAAAATACCGTTTTTAAAGCAAAAGCGTCAATTACCATAAGTTTTTTTTGCATTTGTTTTTGAAAACGGGCATTTAGTTTGTTCAAGCCATCATATTATTACAGGTGCTACTTAAGTTCGTTATGACATCTGTTTGCTATTGAATTCGCTACAAAACTAAGTTAAGCTGCGAAAGTTTTAAAAAAGAAGTATAAAACTGTTTTCTTTTAAAAACATAATATTTTGTAGCTTATTTTGTTTTAAAAAAAAATTATTTTATTTTTTTTTGTTTTGAATGTTTTCCCTATACGTAAAAAACAAAAAATCCATAGTTTAAAACAGTTTTTGCTACTATAGGGTTTTTTGATTTTTTATACCTTAGGTAGATATGTACAGACGTTCTTTCGTTTCAGATCTACAAATTAGTTCTTAAATACACCCATACAGTACGAAACTTTGTTATGGTTTTTTAGTACTAAAAGGGTATTTATTATCAGCATGAGATGCATTTGCATTTTACAGCCAACTAAAATATGTTTATTTTAGATGTAAGTTTCAATTGTATTTTTAATAAGCAAGACACGAATGCTAGGTATAAAATCTTAGATTGCCACCCAATGTTATACTAACTGTTAGAGAACAAAAAAAAAACTATGCAGGAAAGTAGTAAAAATACATATAAAAATCAAGCTAGTTTTTATCTTTTATGCCGTGCTAAGAAAAATAAAAAAACATATAATGCTGAAATGATTGGTAAACTGACTACAAAAGTTGGACAGTTTCTCTTTTGAAATACTTTGTATATTGTGTATGAATAGGATTGTAACAAAAAACATATCATGAATATCTACATAGCATTTTTGTACAGTTTTTAGAATTTGGAATTCCAATGGATCAGTTTGAGTATAAAATGGAACACAAATTCTTACAGAAAACGTATCGCAACAATGACACTTACACTTATGCAAAACAAGACGGCTACCTTTGCCATTTTTTTGTTTATGAAGCTTGTATCTATCAAGGTATAAATTTAATGCAGCTTTTGGTTAAAATCATGACTCGCGTGTATTTCGTTCTATTGATCTATTCGACAACAAAAATTTATTACCTGCAACGCTTCATGTTGTTGCAACTAAAGCTTAGGCTGGTAGTCAAAATTTAATAATGTAATTTTTCAGCCATGAAAACGCAAAACAAAAAAAAAAACTGTATAAAAAAAAAACGTGGAGCAGCTAAAAAGGATTTATAACAGATTAGAACTTTTCGATATGTATATATATTGAGGGCAATATATTTTCCACCAAAATTCGTTTGTTTGCTGCTCTCTTCTTAATTTTAACAATTGAAAGTTTATAACAAAAAAGCAAAAAATAAGAGAAGTATAAAAAACAGTTACAAACGTGAGTGCATATGCACGTATTTTTTTAATTTTGAAAAGCTGAAATACAACGAAAAAAGCATAAACTTATAAAATGTGTTTTCAAATGTAATAGATGTTATAATTTTTTTTATAAAGAAAGATAGAATTTATTTTTTTAGCAGGTAATTACGCATATCCATTACGTTTTCAGTCTATTTTTTTTTATTGGAGTATTTTATTAGTAGCTTGCGCAAGTGCATTTTCTTGTGTTTTGAATCGTTCGGCCCTATTTATTATTCTCTCCCATATCAACTCATGTTTTGTCTCGTTCTTTTCCATTATGTTATTATTTAACTTTTTAATTGCCCTGCTATTTGGTTCTTTTTATTTTTTGTTTGGTTTTCTTTGCCTTTATAGACTTCTCATGTGATGCATTTTTATACATTTTTTTAGGCGTAATAAATGCTTCGCAACATAGCACCTCCACAGGAACCCAACTGGTTTTGATGCTATTATACTACTTATTAGATCCTATTTTGGTACGATATTGGCGACGCCCCAGTTTTTTCAACTTCAAGTTTTTCTTTCCTATACTTTTTTAATAGATTTATATATTTGTTTCGCACTTTTGAATGCGTCATTCCTGTGCCGTAAATTTGTGTTGATCATGGCAAGAGCTTTGCAAAAAAAAAAACAGTAGTATCATCCTTAAGAAACTACGCAGGTATTTTCTATACATGTTTCATTTAATCTATATTTATCACGTCCTTATAACCGAACTTGCTTGTTTATCACGGATTTGCTGGTGACACACATTAGATGTCAACATTTTTTTGTTTTTATGCGCCAGAGTAGTAGAATTCATATTTGTATGGGGTCTTAAATAAAAAATAAATCAGTACTTGTTAGTTTTTCCTGACGGTATATAGAAGAAAAAAAATATACACCTTACCGATGCGTACTAGAAAAACATGCGTGCAACGTTTCCCATAGGTAGTAGTTGTACCCATAGGTAGTAGGGATAGATAAAAAATTATGAAATAGGGTCAAAAAACGGAAAGATCGAAAAATGATCAAAACATACGGCAAGAAGAATGATATAAAATACCAAAGAAACAGCTATAGATGTGACATAATTTTTTACTTCCGTAAATTTTTTAAAAGCATTTCTGGTGCTTATAAAATACCTTTTTGCAACTGTATTATTGTAAAATTCTAACATTGAAAACTTAAACTATATACACAAATACTAAATAAATGATTGGTTTATAATTATTGCCACTTAGTCATATATTGCTTTTTAATAAAGCATCAAGTTACGACTTTCGACTGTTAGTCTTACTCTAACCTCACAAAATTACTTTCCTATATACCACGAAAATTCTTTTTGCTGATGCTTTATCTAAAGTGCCCAAGATAATATTAATCATTTTATTTAGCTTCTCTTTTATTAAACTGTAGATGAAATAGAATTTGTTTTTTTGTAAAAATTATAGTACAAACAAGCATCAAATATAATTGTTTATTGATTTCTGAATGCCATATATATAATTCCAGAATTTTTTTCTAGACAGAAATGTCGCTGCTTTCCAGTGCTTTTATCTTGTAAGATAAAAATAAAAATTATTTTGCATGGCGGAATCGGGATTCATTTTCGAAATATAAACAAATAACAACAATATTTCTGCTTTTGTATCATTACCTGCAGCAAAAAAAAAGATAATAATACAATGATTTTCAAAAACTAATCTAATAAAGATACGGTACGTTCTGCATTCTTTATCTACTAGAATGTTATGGGTGGACCATACCTACAATATCAACAAATTATGTGCCGTTTGTGTATAGCAAAAAACAAAGATATAATATAAAAAACTACTGTATCTAAAAGCGAAACATTTTTTCTTATTTTATTTGCAGTGTTGTGCAAAGCATGACATAAGTACAAAAAATTTTTAAAATGTACAAAAAATGTTACATTAGTTGATAAAATATTCTCATAGGAGACTTCGCTTATTCTTATACAAGATATCTTAATTACAGGTTACTTCCTGGCGCACGGAACTTACTACTATACTTGTTGTTTATCCGCGCAATTATTGGCTTTTTTTTGCACTTTTACAATAGATAAAAGACGTCTCGTTATTGCAAAGGGCACTTACTCACTAATCATTTGAGCTATCGTTATAAAAAGCTGTTTAGTAGGTGTATTACTAAACCTGAATGCAAAATTTATCAATCTTCAAACATTTTAAAACTTTCGCAATACAGTATATATTTTGGAGATTTAGCTTTCGTTATGCAGATGCGCTATAAACGCATGTATTTTTGCGTATTCGTAACAAAATGTTGTACTTAGGCGTGTCTTCATTTTCAACTGGTTTTCGTATACAAAAAAAACGTTCGCCTAAGTAATATAGGTATATTTGCAATATCCAATACACATGAATGTTTTCTTCGTATGAGATAGTAGATTAAATCAAAGGACAATATCTTTTGATATGGCACAAGATACAAAAAATCGTTTTTAAAGCGAGTCTTTCCTGTAGAATGCAGTACAAAGTTATTTGGCAGGCCATACATACAGGGTGAGTAAGTCGTTTAGTAATACATTCTTTTTTTTTGCAATAAAAATTTGAACAGACGAAAAACTTAATCTAGGCATAGGTTTGGCATGGAATGAATATGTTTATTTATTTGTTACTACAAGAAAAAGCAGTCAGCGTTTACCTCGGAAGCAAAAATATCATCTTTTTTAAGTTTTACCTATTATTTCCGCCACTTTTTTTTGTGTTGTATATTATTTTCACACCTTTTTTCTATCCCTAATAAAAAAGCCCCTGAACAATCGCAAGACAAATTGAAAAATTTGTTATATTTGTAAACAAATAAAATTTTTGCGTTTCGATTGTAAGCGTACCACAGGGTTACTGTTTTTAATTTTTTTCACTGCATTTTATTGTATACTAGATTCAAATTCACTATGGAACTTGACTTTTATATTATCCATTCGTAGGATCACAGAAGAAAAGAAGTTTAAAAAATTTAAAGCGCAACAGAACAATTGTATAAAATGGTTTTTTGACATAAATAACTAGATGCTGTTTTTTTTGCATTTGAAGTACTATTTTCGGAATCAAATTTTATAACTGTAGACAAGGGTTGCATCCGATCATGAAAATACAGAAATACTGGTTGAGCTAAGGCATCATATTACACAAAAATAAAGGTGCTTTTTACATATTTTTCGGTATATGCTATTTATGAAAAACCAAACCATTTCGTCTCTGCGAAAATTTTTGATAAATTTTGCGGATATTTTGACCCTACCTATAATAAATAAATCGACAATTTATAAACATTATATTGATCCTTCCCTTTAGGTCTGCCATCACCTATATAATATAGGGTAAGGGCATAACTATTTTAAAAAAAATACACGACCTATATCTTTTAAAATTTATTATACACCTTATATTTAATATGAAACCTTTTTTTGCAAACCATATTATAAAAGCCAAAGTTTGTCATTATATTTAAAATTTAACTTCTTTCATATATTTCTGATACCATTTTTAGTCAACCTGCGCCCGTATAATTGTATCTCTAACTTCAGTATTATATAACTTTCTAGGTTACAAGTTAGTTGTATACAGACAAACAGAATTTTTTTTGTAAAAAACCGCGGAGATGACCATTTGCAAACAAAAACATACTGGGAGCCTAGAATTTTTTAAACCTTTCTTTTTACAATGTATAAAACCGAAGTTTTTTTTTTTGTTGAGAAAAATTGTAGAACACTGGCATTTTTGCGTTCCTTTTACATATAAAATGAACAACTAAAAGGCGCCAGCTGGTTAGTGACATCAATGTTCTTTTTTTCTTTCTTTTTCTTGCACTGAAAACAAAAAAAAAAACATAATTTATATGTAAAATATATTTATTTGCATATTAAAGTTGTTTAAAAATAATACAAAAACATCCTGCATATAGCCCCTTGTCAAAATACTATTTTGCTTGCATTTTCATAGAAATTCCTTCTCGCATTTAAAAAAAAAATTGACAGGCTGAACTTGCCAAAGCCCCTCCTGCTTGTGCAAAGCGCAGATTCGGCTATTGCCGAATTAGGGCTGTCGCGGAAAATACCCCGCAAACGGGTTTTTTACGATATTTGTACAAAAAAATGTAGAAATGATTATATTCAAAATGTGGTAACAATCTTATTGCTTGAAGAAATTTTATGCGTATAAATTAAGCAAAATTATATTTGTGTAAAAAAAAAAACATACGTTTTCTGTAGTTTTTAATGTAAAAAATTTGTTATTTTTTATTGCAAGAAAATAAATTTGCACATGAAACGTGGTAGGCTAAGAAAGCTAGATAATTAGTTTTATATCTTAATCGCTGCATTGCACTGACACTACGTAGGATATAGCATGCCCGTTTTACGATTCTGAAAAACTTGTCAGTAAAAACTGTAAAAAATTTAAAAAGTAGTCCATTTACAAAATTATATGTATATTGAATGCTGTCATAAAATTATTGCTTTTGATTCTATTGCTTTGCATTATTATAGATCATTTAATGTTAATGCCTTTTTTTATCTTATTGCTGTAATATTTTGCATTTTTCTGCTAAGGCTGAATTCCTGTTTGCCAAGACCCACATAAAAACAAAAATACTTCGGTCTAAAAAAGTACAAGTTTTTGACTACTCTGCTAGAAAACAAGCAATTTTACAATGTTCCTTTAATGTATTACGCGCGAGAAAAGGCTTAATTATACTTATTTAAAAAAACCCCTCCTTCGCGTTCACTAGATGAAATTGAAAACGTTGATAATAATACAAAGTATCTCACGTGAAACTAATTATGTGATTTATTGTAATTTGAAACGTTCAGTGGCCCGTATAATTTACTTTTATCGAGTTTATGCATATAACTAATTTGTCTTAAAAGATCTTTATTAGTAGTAACTAGGCAAATATCATTTCCGCTCTCAGTCTTTCTTGCAAATAGTAAACCTAACCGTGCAAAATCTGCGATTGTTTCGTTTAGTAATTTTGACTTTTAAGACTTTTGTTTTATGTTTGTAGAACTGTCTAGCATTTATGCTTTTGGTTCTATGCGCATCATGTTATTGTAATTGAATATTTAGAAACTTATGTCTTGTCTTTGCTTTAGCAAGAAAAAGAATTAGCCATGCAAATAGTCTCTTTTTTTACATCACTCTACAAGGTATTTCTTTTTGGTTTTTGCCATTTGTAAATTCAAAGCCCTATTTTGTAATTCACAGCTATATCTGACAACTCCTGCCAAGCATCGCAAATTACAACTGCATCAAGAAAATGCGAATTGATATCCCGTAAAGGTATTGATTTATGTATTTCTTTTTACAAGTATGTGTTCTACTTTATTTATTCTTCGCGTTCCTACAATGAATAACAAAAGCACCATAAATATTGTATACCGCATTTGCAGTTCTAATGCACGATGCAATCTACTGAGATGATAATATTTGTCAATTATGTTTCTAGGAAGTTTCCGAAACACTGCCACATTCTTGTAACTCTCTAGCGTTTTTTTGGTGACGCGCTTTATATGCATAAATTCATTTAAAAATCTTATATTGATCGATTCACGTATCATAAGAACTAAATCACTCACTGACAGTTCCGGTCTTTAGTTTGCACAATGCCAAACAACCAAATCTGCCCAACTTTCTTTGCAGCCTGTTACTTACTGTATTTTTCTTGCTCATTATACCTACTTCTTCATTTGATATGATCATAATCAACTCCATCCGCAATAGATCAATCTTGAAGACGTAGATTTTTATGCATTGCAGTAAACTGTAAAATTAGATTTAAAAGTTGTTTGCTTTTATTCAATTAAATAATAAAATCAAAAGTGCGTTTTTTCTTTTTAAATATGTAAACTTACCAAAATATATTATCAAGTTTTATTTTGTCTACAAGTTGTTAATTCATTAATAATTCAAGATTATTATGTATCATTTTTCATTTTAAACTTGCATAACTTTATCCGCATTTCCGTTGTAATATGATTCATAAAAATTTTTGCTGCGTTTGCTGATCGTAAAATATGTTAAAAATCTTTTCCGTTTATTTCCTGTTAATCTAAATTAGTTGTGAATGAATAAAATGATGATTTGGCTTAACTACCTAATAAACTGCCCACTACACTTTTGATGTTAAGATCTTCTCCTTTGCTATGCCAGCTACATTGTTTGAGGATGGATACTAATAAACAGTTTAATAACGCATCAACAGCCAGTATATAAATTTTTGGCTCTTTGTATTTATCGATCTTTTCACGAAAAGCCTTTAACTGTTTTGTACTATCTTTATTTGACAGCAAAATGTTACTTTCTAGAAATTTCTTTTAAAACATATATCCAGCAAATAATAATGTATTCTTATACAGACCTCAACATAGCAAACACCCAGTCAACTCATTTTAGCAATCAAGCCCGGTTTAACGGCTCATGAACATAAGTAAATTATTTCTATAAGATGAATTTTGGCGTAATCTGGTTTTTATTCTTTGGCACTTGATTATCGAGTAATGTTCTGCTTCTTGGGCGGTCGTTTCCTTAAGTATTTTTTTATCGTCAAATCCCTTATTGGATAGTTTTACTTTAAACTCGAGTACGGTTTTCTTTTTTGCAAGTTTGTCTTACTTATAAATACCACCCATTATAAGGAGTAGTAAAAATGCAGATTTTAAAAAAGGTAAAAATTAATGCGGATAGTGAAAAAACAGGTTTGGGTTATTTTTTTGTTGTATATACGCATTAATGTTTTAAAATGCCTATACTTGACAGCTTTTTTACTTAATTTTATCTTGGTAAACATAATATCCCGTAAAAATAGTAAATTGGTAGGTTTTATAAAAATTAGTGTAAACAAAACATGCATATTCTATTTAATACTGTGTCAGCCATTTATATTGTTTAATTAATATATTCCAGTGGTTATAAATACAGAAAACACACTACAGTATTTTTCCTTATCCTGGAGTGTGTCTTTTATAAGCGATCAGTAAAATTACATAAGAAAAAAACAAAAAAAAATATACTTTGCAAATAATAATACATGTTACTTTACATTGTTTTTGCGTGATTTTTGCATTTACTGTAGGTATGTAAGGACAAGTCTCCGTGACTAAATTACCATGTTAGGTTAATTCCTCATTGTCCGAAAATCCCACTGCAGTAATTCAACGATATATAACAAGTGAACCTTATACACACATTTGTTTGTCAATTTTTTTTTGTATTTGTACAGACCTTTTTTTATATATGAAAAAAAGTTTTTTATTAGGCGGGAAAATTCCGATTTTCTCTGATGTTTAACTTACAAACCCGTAAAAAAACTTTTCTGTGTATTGTTTACCATTTTTATGTAGTTTACATATTAAAGAAAAATTCTGCTTTTCGAAGTTTGACAAATAGTAAATAAAAGTAAAAAAAAATATAATAATTGTTAGTTAAAATTCATATGTAGCGTTAGAATAAAAAAAAATTTTTAAAATACATGAAATCGGTTTTTTTTTTAATTTTTTATTGTAAAAAAAAGCGTTTTTCGAAAACATAAGAACAGTGACATCAAACAAATTTTATTAAGAATGTGCTGCTATTTTAAGCGATGTCTTCGGCCCGCACCGCGCCACAGCACACCGCACCGCACTCAGGTGCACTACACGGTCCTATAGAACTTTTGCAAAAACATTTTTTGTTTATGTCAGTTTTACAGCATAAAAAAAGTGATACATAATTTGCTGCTTGTATGCAAAGTTAATATTTCTTATAGTAAAATTTATACAAAAAAATGTATTATTGCCTACTAATGTAAGGCCCTGATGTAAAATAAATTTTGCAACGCAACCCAATCGTAACAAACGTTTTATTAAACTCGTTATACATGTTTTTTGTATAGATAAAAACAACATATGCTTTTTATGGCCTATTTATGGGGTCTTTGCATATGTTTTTAGAGAATAAACACATATATGTTTTTTTTTGAGATTAAGATGTATAAAATAAAATCGTATGAATGTGATTTTGCTGATTTACGGGGGTAAAAAATATATGTGTATGTATTGTTGCTGCTTTAGGAAAGTATAAATAAATCATATAGATGTGTTTTTGCAGCTTTTGAAGTACCAGCAAAACAAAAAGTTTGATTTTGCGTGAAAGAATTGCGCAAAAAAAAATAAAAAAAACAAATATCTATTAATTTTGAATATATGCAAAATAAATTAATATAGATATAGTTTTCTTTCTTTGCTTTGCATTTAATATTTTTGTTTTGGTGAAACCTTTGTTTTGATTTTACATTTTTGTTAGGTATTTTCAGACTTAAAAAACAAACACACTGCAATGATAAGATTTAACCTTTACGAAAAAACTAAAAAGCCGTGTTATAGCGCTCTCAATTTGTAATATAATATCTTTTTCTAATGTTAAGAAAAATAAATTCGCTTTTTAAGCGTGAATTTAACCAAATTGACGTCACGTTGTAAATAATGTGTTTTAAAACGCTACGTTGCTAGCTCATGCTGTTAAAGTATGTTGTGTTACGCTTGGTAAGCATTTTTATTACAGTACAGCAGAACATGACAACCCCAGGAATACAGAACTGCCATATAGATACTGAATATAGAATATTGCAGTGTATTAACAACTCTGCATTTGGCCATTATGTTTTTTACTAGCGTATGCCACCATTTGCCGCAGTAATTATAATTATATTTTGATCAGTTCTTGTAAAAATCACAATAAATGCTTTTTTCATTATAGTTACAAAGTTTTTTTTTTCTAGTATTTTGGCGCAAAAAAACCATATAGAAACACAATATTGTTAGCAAAAGACAATAAAAAAGTAAATAATTACTGCATCTCTATAGTTTCTTTTTTTTAAAGTGTATAAAAAATATTCCAATGCCTTAAATTTTTTTATTAGTTTTATAAGTACTTTTCAAAAAAACCAGGTTATCTGTACGCTATTTTTTGTCTTTAAATACATTATTTGTGAGTTGGATACAATTTTTGTATTTTAAAGTAGTGATTTTTTGCATTTTTAATAGATAAAGAACTGTTTAATGTATAAATGTTATACAAAAAATTTTCATTTTTGCATGCCTGCCAGAAAGACAATAGAATGTACGATGGACTCGTTTAAAAAAGCGTCTTGTAAGCATCTTTCTGCAGAGCAAACGACCGACAAATTCAGGCGTGCAGCTCGCAAGAAAGATGCTCAAAGACACGCGAACCGAGGCGTCGCGGTGATTGGCTCACTAACCATTGGTTGGCTAGTGACGAATAGGAAAATTGAATTTTCATTGGTCGACAGGTAACTAATGAAGTCAAGTTTAAGGCTATAAAAGATTCAAATAATTGCAAAAATAGCATGTTATAAATATGTCTTTTTGTAGAACACAGTTGACTTCCAGCGGCAGTCTAGCCTATATCAAAAATAAAAATCTAACGTCAAAAAGTTTAACCAAAAAACAAAACGTTTGTATTTTTTTTAATTGTAAAAAGCACGCAGTAGCCATTAATAACAAATCGACTTTTGGTAGACGTTTCTGTTGCAAAAAATTGTGTAAAAAATATCGCATAACAAGGCTTTTATTTAAAAAAGAAAAATGTTAGTTTTTGGTTAAGTCATAATTAATTCTTTTTCAATGCAAATCTTTAAATAGTATTTTGGCGCGAAAACAACATAAAACTAGAATTTTCAATTTTACGGTTATGGCCGGCACCGGACATAGAATCGAAAATATACCCGAACCCGGAACGAAGAAACATGCCTCAGAACGCGTTTTTTATGGGAAAGTATTACTTATGACAAAAGAAAGCTTGCGATATGTAGCTGAGAGTTTACTGTATCATTTTATTTATCTTTTTTGACTTACATCTACTTTTTTCTCCTAAGTAAATTTCTAGAAATACTTGGCCATTTGTTACTTTATGTTTTGTTTCTGCATACCTCAGTCAGTTATTTTTTTTTCGTTTCATTTTTTTGTATCTTGATATTTTATGGGTACAAAAAAATAAATATATTCAAAACTCATTTTCTTCTGAGTCATTAATTTAATTAGAAAAACAAGCACTTTCTAGTAAAATACTATTTTTAAAACTATGGAACTTGTGTTCAATACAGTCACGGCCTAAGTAAGCATGATTGTAAAACGAGAGTAACGTTTTCACTTTCGTTTTCGACATGACTTTTACGTCAAATGCATGTATTTTAGCAGTAAAACGACAGGCTGCCATAACATTCATACCACAAAATTGGAAGCAATAATATAAAATACAAAACATCTATTATTCGAGATTTTTTTCAGATAAAGTAAAATGTTAAAAAAATACTGTAAATTTATTAGATTTTTAGATTTAAAAATCCTAGGACCAATCTGTTAAGTTGTTTTTTTACGTGCTTTGCATGTAAAAAAAAGTTTTCGGAAAAAAAGATACCGGTTTGTTTGTATTTTTACAAAAACAAAACATGTTTTTTAATCGTATCAGGAAGATGATATTTTTAAAAAAATCTGTATTACAAACAAAGTCAAATAGCATCTAAATAGCTTTGTACAAGAAAATTCGTACTTATAGATATAAACATTTTCTTTAATAAAATCAATGATTTTTTTTTGGATTTTTAGGATGCTCAATTGCCTTTTTTCTAACATATATTCGTACATTGTATTGATTTTTACGTCTTTTTTACGATAGCTTTACTTAAGTGCTAGGTTTGGTTATTTTATACATGTCGAATATATGTTTCGTATCATTTGAGTTATTTTTTATAATTTAAATAAATACACTTTTTCCATTGATATATTATTACATTGATAGTATGAAATACAATGATTGACTTATAAAGGCCACATTTTCATCAAAAAATTTCAAATTAATATATTTTTGCTTGTATAAGATATTTTCTGTACACAGTAACTTTTCATATAATGTGGTTTTTTTTTATAACAAACGAAAATAAAATTATATTTACATACATACATTTCCAAGAAAAGTTTTGCAGTTACTTGTTGAAACTACATATCTGCAAAGATATAAACAATACGTTTGTTGTTTTACTCATCTTTGATATATACATTTACATTTTCTTTGGTTTTATAAATCTAAAAAACAAAAAAATTGTCTATAAAAGATGCAAGAAGGTAGCGTTGAATAGGTGCCCACAAATATGTAATCAACACATGTTACTATTAACGGTATTTTTTTTGTAAAGGGTGGATAAAGTCTTGCTTTTAAAGTAGATTTTTGGACGGGAATATAATTATTTGCTTACATTTTACACAAATATGCAGTGTGAACAAAAAAATTTTATAATCGTTTTTCTGCGTTTGTTCGGCACAAGTTAAAGCCTCACTTGTCTTGTTTTTTTTTTTTGTAACCATTTTACATAAGCGTAAAAACAATAGAAAAAATATGTCCGGACCTGTTTCTTTCTTAAAATCTTTTTTTGGGGCATAAAAAAACTTGTTTTTTTGTAAAAATCGTTTTTACAAAAAATAACTTTGTTTTATGTTTAGCAGATACATTTTCAAAAACAGTATATTACATAAACAGTTTTTTTCAAAACAAAAATGCATTTAATTTTTGCCCGTTTTGATAAATGTAAAAAGCAACAATTTTGCAATAAAATAATTTTCTATGTTTTAATATGCTTTTATCGCTGTGAATTTTTTTTTTTTAAATCTGGCTGTAATCGAGTTTGAATTTATAATATTGATACAAAACCTTGCAAAAAAAAAAAACCTAAAAGAAGTAATTTAGTATTCATTTTGGTATATTGATGTCAAATTTAAAAAGCGATGAGATTTTTTTTGTTGTCAAAAACATATCTAATATATTTGTTCAAAACCCTCGTTATAAAATAAAGGTTATGAAAGAGTTGTTTGTCATCATTAGATTTCTGCTTATGTTTTTTTTTGTCAAAAACAAACATGTATGTTTTATATAAATACAGTTATTGCTCAACACTTCAAAACCTTTTAAAATAGTAAAAATCAATATTTTTCGTTTCTGTAGATTGTTTTACAAAAAACTAGGTTAGAAAATTTTTGAAACAATGTCAAGCAAAGTTCTTGCTTGACTTAAAAAGGATTAAAGGATAAAATAAATACAAGATACGAGCGTTCTACTAGATGTGCTTAAAAAAACGGGTTTGTCATATAAATTTGGCAAAAAAGACCAGAGCGAACACAAAATACGCCTTAATTTTTTTGGCAATAGTTAAAAAAGCGTCTAACTCATCTTCATAACAATTTTTATTATGCTTATATACTAGTTAATATTTAACAACAAGCAAATAAACGGTCCATTTGAATATTTTAGTTCGTGTCTTTATTTTTAGAAATATAATCTTACCAGTATAAAGAAAAATAACAAAAAAAACTAAATAAATCTGTAAAAGACGTTGTCAAAAAAAAATTTTTATAAAAAAAAATAATTTTTGTAATAAAGTAAGGTTTAGTTTCTATGGATAAATGAGGATGTCATTTGAAATTTGTATATTTTTTCGATTAGCCTTTCTCTAATAAAACTAAAACAATGCGAACTCAAAACTATATTAAATGTCATTTATATCCCCTTTATTGCTTTCGTGTAATTTCAGGGTGATTCTGTGTATATACAAAAATATACAGATAGTTCTTTATCTCTTGAAAAACTTGTTTCTGCTTGATTAAAATATGTAACGAAAATAAATATGCAACGAATGGCACGCCTCAAAAGATAGAAATCCCAAAGACATAAAACGGAAAAAATACGTATGAAAAGAATTTATTGCTTTTTGCATGCAAATAATCATACTTTATTTTTTAATTGTAATAATCCTAGTAACCTACTTAAAGAGTTTTTTTTATTGTACAGAAAAAGAGTTTTTAATATGCTTTGTCGTAGATACAATTGTTTTAAATGCTTATCTTATACGGGGTTGACTATAAAACCAACAAAAAAAATTAAAAGCTGAACATGCTTTGTAGACAAAAAAGTTATTTTAAAGTAAAAAACGCCATTTTTTATAATAGGCGTATAAGTTTTATATAATAAATAGCAATTTTAACTAAGTTGTAATTTAACACCAGTAGTTTAGTATAATATATAAGAAAAAACGTTGAGCGATGATAAAAAGAACGTTGTAAACACTTAACGTAAGGTTTTTATTTATGCTAATGTAGAAGTACTTCTATGCAGAAAAACTTATTCTGTAAAATATATTTCGAGGGCAATAGAATAGCAAAAACACTGTCAAAAAACGATTGAAACAAAAAAATGCCGTACGCATCGTACATTCATATACTTTAAATACAATTTTTTTGCAGAAATATATTGACAAAGCATTTTTTTTATATTGTCTATTTTAAAAGGGTGAGTCCCATAATTTTTCTTCCTCCTGGTTAAGACGGTCTGCCGGTTTAGCACTTACTTTAAAAATAAATAACATTCTAGAGTAAAAAATTGTAAAGATTAACGACTACAAAATTGTAATGATAAAACGACACCTTTTTTAGCTATATATTAAATCTGGATTGGGTTTGGTATTTGATCGATGCTAACCTTAGGCATGCAACTCTACGTAATATATCTTTGGGTAGACAGTAGGTAGAAGTGAAGAAAAGACGTATTCTATTTGCGACTGCTTGCTTTAGTGTCCCTCATGCTGCTTTCTACTTATGTTTTGTCTTTTCCAAAGATAAAAAAAAAGCATTTTTTATAAAAAAAACAGTCCATTAAGAAAACATTTTAAATAAAAGGTGTATAAAAAATTACAGATATTTCAAAATTGTATAATATATTCTTCACAATAAAAATTTAATAAAATTATAAAATCTATATATTAAAGCAAAAATGCAAAATTATTGTTTGAAATACAAGTCTAAATGATTGTATATTTGAGATAAGGGATGTGTAACTTACACTTTCAACGTATAAACTATGCATTAAAAACATATAAATTCTTTTTTTATTTTTTTAAACAAAATAGATCGTGAACATCTTGTAGATACCTGTTGACTGCTTATATATAAAGTTTAGTTATTTGTATAGTTTTTTGTATAACTTTAAATTTTTATCTTTGTGATTTTTAAGGTGATTTGATAACAAAAAAAATATTCATAAACGTTTACTTCGAAATTACAAAATATATTACTATACTTATAAATGCATTTACACGATACCCAATAACAAAAATATAATCTTAAAAGTAAAAAGTCTATTACTGTTATATTGTTTCATTTTTAGAATCAGCTTTTACGATCAACCTTTTTTGAAGGTTTTGCTTTTGAATATAAATGAGCAAAAAGTACCAATTAGGGTTTATAAAAACCAAGTTAAGAGTTTCCGTGTTCACGTTCGAGTATTTGCATGCCTAAAAAACTGATTTCGAGTCTAGTTTAGAGTCGAGTTTTACGCCGAGTCATGTCGAAGCAGGTATGGTGTCCTACGATTACAACATTTCTCAAAATAAATATTTTTTTTTATTTCACAAATTTTTTGTTAGACAAATACGCATTTAAAATACGTTTTAGACAGTCTGACGTATTTTTATGTATTCATCGTCTTTTTTGAAAAGATTTGCATAATAAAATATATGAAAAATTGCTAAAAAGTATCCTGCAATAAATTTCATGCCTTAGCTCTTTTTTTGATACTTAATGAGTATGTTTTTGTACATAAATTGTGTATATATTTACCCTTTTTCATTTTTAGATGACAAAACACCGCAAAAAATAGTTAGAAACAAAAATTCTTTTTCTTGCGAGTTATCAGTTTGATTTGTATGCGAGTACCGAGCACGTTTACATGTAAAAAATAAACCCAGTAACCGAGTTTTGAGTTTTGAGTTGACTCGACTGAAGACCCTAGTACAAAAACTAAATCAAAAAAATATGCGGTTTTAATATTGTTTTAAACATTCATAGCTTTTTATTTTATACCTAAAATAACATTGTTTACAAAAAAATATTAAAAGACAAAAAATAAACTTAAAATTTAAAATTTGAATTAAAATAAAATCAGTCAGACATTATTTTTTAAGTCAATAAATAACAACAATCACTACAAATTTTTGTTGAAAAACGGCACATTTCGAAAATAAAAAAAGCAACTTTTAAAAATAAAACCCCTTATTATAATTTATGGCTGTTTCTTTCCTGTAAAAAAAAATAAAACTTTTTATAAGTAAAAAAAAGTATATACAAAAAAACATAAACGCTGATATAGAACCTAAAAAAAAGCAAATAATAATTGGCAGGTATAAGAGTATTAACACTATTGCGGTACGTTTTAAGACAAAAAATCAGGATACTCCTATGGTAGTATCTGGTCGGTAAAAATGCAAAGTTTTATCGGGTTCATACCGTATACATTTATAACGTTCCGTTATTTTTTTTTTCTTCTTATCTCTGTACGACGCCTTTTTGTCCAACTTTTATCAATAATTTTAAACACGCAGAAAGAACGAAAATAATTTTTTATACTAAAAAGCAAACTTTCAAACACTATGGCATAATTTTATGAGTAATTTAAATAGCTTTAACCGGTTTTTTTATTATAAAACTTTTGCAGTACAGGAATGCAATGAAATATGTTAAACTGGTATTTCGTAAGTATATAGTTTTTTTATTGCCAAAATATCATAAATACCACGCGTTTGGTACGAGATAAATATATCTTTTGTATTTTTATTTGCTTTAGAAAAGATTTTATCAGAGAAAGTTTGAGAGCAGTTAGTAAAATCCACAACACACACATAAAAAGAAAAAGTTTTACTTTTTGATCTGTAAAAAATCTCTTCTTTAATTATATCGGTCACTACAACCATTCAAATACTTTTTAGCTACTAAGTTTCGCAATTTATAGTTATTTCTGTTACCGATAAAAAGAGATTTTCTTAAACGTAAATCCAATACTTTATGTTTGGTACAGCAAGCCATATGTTTTTGTTCGAAATACAAAGCATATGCTTTATCTTACAACACTTACATATCAGACCCGATTTTGTATATGTAGACACAAAATTTAAATTATTTACGTCATAAGAAATAATCAGGACATAAATTAGCAATATTTTATTAATAGACACTTGCTAAAAATTATACTTTTGTAAATTATTTTCTTTTATGAAAGATTTATGTCGAATTAACAATTTTATTTTCGTACGAAAAAAAACCCGCAGACTTTTACCAATCATATATTGTTTAAGAATAATCAACATGTTTTGTTAAATGATATGTAAAAAAATAGTATTTCTTTTTGTGTTTTTACCTAATAAAACATTAATTCATTCGTTTTAAAACGTATTCTCTTGCATGCATGAATTATTACATATAATTCCAAGGTTCTCTTTTGCAAATATATTTATTTTTTATGTTGTTT
>JAQFYM010002975.1:0-20627 GCA_034694785.1 Agrenia bidenticulata | reverse complement strand
TAAAATAAAAATAAAAGTGTATAAAACTTTTTAACTATTATTTATTATATGGCTCTCCCAATAATCTTTTAAAGAACGAGTTTCGCTACAGTTTATTTTACGTTTTCTTGTAAAGAACAAATTTTGCGTTGGTTAAAATGCGTCTATATGAAAATTTATTTTTTATTTTTCGTTTTTGTGTTAAGTATTTTTTAGCAATTTAAACCAAAATCTTGATTATGCGTAGCACTAACTTATTAAAAGTCAATTATTGTCAAACTTATAGCCATTAAGTATGTATAAAAGATATTAAAAAATACCGGCATTTTTACCGGCAATTTACCCGGGAATGCCGGGTTTTTTTGCAAAAAAACCCGGCATAATTCCGGGCCCTAGTAATGAAGCATATAATTTGTTTTTGAGTAGGCTTTTTTATATTTATTAATTTTTCACATGATACTTAAGCTCGTTAAAAAATTTTTTAAGGCTTTGAAAGAGAATCATACGAGTTTTTTCGGTAAAGCACGTATGTTAAATTGTATAACTGTATTTCAGTTACACGCATATATATATCAATTTTGGTTATCTTTGATATTTTGTTACCAAGTTTTATTTTGACAGCCTTATTGTAAAAAAACATATGAGAACTATGGTGTTAGTGTGATTAGTAATTGCTAAAACCAAGTAGGCTTTAAATTGTATGCAATTATAGCCAAAACAGATTTTTACAACACGGGAAATATTTTTGACGTTATTATCAAACGCTTATTCTATTTCAAGCATGATGATATGCTAGTATAGCCTTTTTCAGCAATATAATTTGGTATAAATTTTATTTTTGCTTATATGTTGACAGTAAATATCATTTACGTTTAGATGCCCATAATAACGCATTTTATATTTTTTCAAAGTATTTTTTAATTTTTTGTAGTGTTAAAATGTATTTTCTATGTCAAAATCATTGTTCTTTGATGGTTTTATATATAAAACAATTATTTAGCTGTATGGCACTTTGTGTTGGATTAAGTTAGTAAAACTAATTCAAAATCAAATACTAAACATTTAGATGTATAGGGTAAAATCTCGTTTTTTAATTTATCAACTTACTCATGCGGCATGTATCCATATGTAAATAAAACAAAAATTGAAATATATTCTGATATTTTGCAGTACCAATAACAAATCCCGCCTAAAAATACTACCTTAGAATACATAATTTGCTTTAAAATATGCATATTCTATGCTTGAAATTTTTTTTATCACGTTTGCCTTTAATTCAACTAACACGCTAATGATCATCAATAAAAATGATAAAATGCAAAGCTATACATAAAAACAACTTAAAACGCTCTAAAAAACATAAAAAAAAATTCAAAAGGTAACGCAGAGTGTTTTTTATGCAAAAATAGACACAAATAAGATTCTGTTTGTCTATTTAATATATTTCAACTTTTATACAAAAAAAGAAAAAAGGAAAGCAATTATAACAAAGAGGCACGTATAAATGCGTTTATTTTTGTATTTGCTGTTTTTTAGAAAAAGCGGCATAATTTAGACAATAACTTTGCAAATTTGTTCCAAAACATACTTTAATTATGATTTTTTGACATGTTTATACCCTCTCAAAAAAGAAAATATATTCTAAAAATTAATACGCATAATATTTATGGGACATTTAAGCATTTTCATTTTATACTTCAATTTTTTTTTTTTACATTTTAAAGGATTTTTAGAAAAAAATAGCGATTCATTTTTTTTAAAGAAATATATGCTGTTGTTGTATTATAAATCATTGCCGTAGAAAATTATAGATTACAAAGGGTTATTGTTTTCCCAGACCCATAAAGATTCAAACGCTGTAAGTATTGTTTAGATTGAAACATAAAAACACAAAAAATGCTTGTTTTAAAGTACGTCTAAAAGAACTAAATCCCAGTTAGAAGCTTTTAAATGTAATATTTATTAGCTTTCGATTACTTAAAGTGTAAAATAAAATAATTTAAACTTTGCATACTGCTTTAATGTTATAGAATTTTGTCAAAGTAAACTATAGTGATTTGGATAACTAATTGGTAGAGAGCGAATTTATATAGCCAGGCATGCATTTGCTATTTTAAATTTATTTTGTCCTTGCATGCCAAAAAAATAATGCATAATACGAAGAGCGTAAACCATGTCGGGTCAAATTTAAAAAAAATCAAAGTCTTAACAATTTAAACAATTTTTGGCCATAAAAATCTATAATAGTACGTAGAGGTCTGATTAAAATCTAAGCGCGTATTACTTCGTTGCAGGTTCTAGTCGGAATCGTGTCTATAAAAAAGAACTACGAATACGCATGTTTAACCCGTATAAGAAAAAAATATTGTTTAAGAAATTTTGGCTTTAGAATATAATTGTAAAACACAAATAACTTTTTCGTAATAACATGATTTTTTTAAAAATATCAATCCATTCGATTAACAAGGAAAAGATAAAATTTTTCAAAAAAGTATAAAAAAAAACAAAAACAAGCTGATAAAAATGCACTATTGACAACAAAAACTCCAGGTGCGTACTGACTGGACAAGACAAGCCAAAGCTATTGTCCAGTGTCCAACAGAAGTATTTTTACGCGCCTGAGCCAGAACAGCGGACTATTTCTTTGAAAAAATTACTAGATTGCAAGGCCGTGTTCAGTTTTTTTTCACCATGGTGTATGGCATTAAATTTGTAAACAAAAAAGTTGTATACAGGGATTTTATTGCCATGATGAATAATCATGTTCTTTTTTATTTACCCATAGTGAAAAGTTTTTTGCTGTAGTGATTTTTCGTTTAAAAAACGACCATGATATATTTTCTTGCATAGTATTACGATTATAAGAGTATACAAAGATTTTCTTAAAAGAAAAAACAAGCAAAAAGCACAAAAAAATAAAAAAATGTGCGTAGAATAATTCTTTTTCATTTAATTAATAAACATTTATAAGTCAACAATTTTACAGTACAAAACAAAGCTCTACACAATTTTTATGAAAAAAAAAGCTCGCAAATAACCAACCTAGTGCAAACATTTTAAATTTTTTTTATTAATTTAATTTTAAAAAGTTTGTATTTTTTATGACTTTTTTGATAACAGAATTTAGAGTAGACAAAAAAATAAAAAAGCGCCGAATAAATGTTACCGTTGACTTGAAGATTATGAAAAAAAAAATCATTTATAAATCAATTTTTGCTTGCAACAACTTTCTTTTTTACGATATGTTCCATACTACAGCAAACTATTAACCACTTTTTAGAATATGAAGTAAAACCCATTTTTATAACAAAAATATGTCCAAATTTTACATTTTATAGATTAAAAACGTCTTTAAAATAACTAAGTAAATATTTAAATGATATAACTTTATTCGTTTATCTTTTTGTATATAAATGGATCATTTTTTAATGATTTTTTTTAATAAACCAAACGATTTTAGTTTTGCAAAATGTCTTTTCGTCATCATTTATGCCTTTGCCAATAATTTGTATATTTTATTATTCATCGTAAAAAATGAACATAAATTTACAAAAAAATATCCCCACGGGGAACTGTGAACATGGCGAAATATCCCTTGAATACTTATCCCCGTGGTACAAAAAAACACGCCTAAAGTATCCAAAGTAAATTAACACAAAAACCGCTATCAAAAATTTATATAATTTATAAAGCTCAAAAATTGGTATTTGTCCAGAGTCTTTTTTTAACATTCTGACTACCCATTGCATAAAAAGGTCAGGTTACGCCGTGTTTTACACATTTAAAAGGGGTCTTTTTGTTTATTTCTTATCCAAATACTGTTTTTTAATAATAACATCAATAGTTAGACACTTTTTGCTGTGTCTCAGTAATTTGCGATTGTCGTGCTTACACCTCACTTGAACAAAGCTCAACCTGAGAAAAAAAATGCGTACACGATTGCATATAAAATGTATTCTTTAGTGTTTATGCGTGTGACGTATAGCGCGAATTAGGTTCGACAATAAAGAAAACTTATGGTAAAGTGAAAAAGCGGATACGCCTCGTTATAAATATACCCTACGAAATCTTCAGGTGATTGATTTTTAATTGCAACTAGTATTTAGAATATGAATAAGAAGAATAGTCTGTTGTAATTTTGGTGATAGTTAAAGAACAAATAAAAATAATTTCTAAAGCTATAAAAAGCCAATGAAATAAAATAAAAGTTAGTAAAAAATATCAATCCAAAAATGAAGAGTGTTCCAAGGATTGACCGCAATGCGAAATAGTCATATTATAGTTTAAATAATTTGTAAAATAATTTTTAGTTTTTGTTTTTTTGTTAATTTTAGTTTTTGTATTTTTAAATTTCTTTTTACATATTTAACCTATATGGGTAATATGGTTGGTATTTATACATATCATCATTCTTGATATATTTGAAGAACTTTTCACAAAAAAATAATGGCGCGGTAATATTTATGATATCAAAAATTTGCATAAAGCCATATATTTATTAAAAAAAATTTATAAACAAAATCTGCCGCTTATCTCTTTTGCGTTCTTGGACAATATATATCAATATTTTTGTAGCACGAAAATTAAAAATGACGATATATATCGTCCTTGCAGTAGCACCAAATTGAAAAAAAAGACGATTTATCGTCCTTTTTGGAACGAGCCAAAAGTAAAGGGACATTTGCCTATACCGTTTAATTCTCAAAAATTATAAAAAAAGACGTCAATCATGCTATTTTTATTAAAATCACAATATTGGTAATGGGGGAATTCCATAGATTTTTCATATCCATGGTTCTATGTGAATTACATTTTTACTCGTTTATATTTTAATATTTTCTAACCCTGTCGCATTAAAAACTGCACCCCCGTTGGAATTACACTCTTAACAAGGGCAAAAAAATATTGATTTTTACAAGAAGAAAAATGAATATCATTGCCAGTATTGACGCAAATTGCATGTTTTTGCCTACTCATTTTTTTGTTGTGTTTTATGCTATCATACTGTATACTTCTTTACTTTTTTCTTATTTTCTTTTGTAAAATGTTATGATTTGTGAATTTTGGAAAAATGAAGAAAGAAGAAAATATTAAAGAGTAACCTTGGAACCACATAAAAAAGCACATAGAAATCATCTTTATCATGCAGAAGAATAAGTTAAGAACCTAGTTGAATTAGAAGTAGACAACTACTACTTGGTCAGCTTCGAACAATACAATATGCATAGAGAATATAAAATACAGAAAAATAAACAATAAAAATAAACTTTTTTAATATTTACAAGTAGTTTAAGTAAAAATAAACTTAATTCCAAAGGTGTAAGAAATTTACAAACAGAAATTACAAAATGTAAAAATTATTTTAAATAGTGAGTTAACAAAGGCACTGAAATAAACCGAGTTAAGTACTACGTAAAATCAACGTTAACTAAAAGTTAAACGTTAGTAAAAGGCTCATCTATTCTCCTTTTCCCGGTTTTTTTTGGGCTAGAATAATAACAAAAATAATTAAAAGAACAAAGTGGTTCAGAAAATCAGGTATTTTTTTATTTACAATTATTGGTTAAATAATTTCATATTTGATGCAATTTTCTAAAAAACTTGGCCCTTATGTCATTTCTTGGCCTTTTCTAAATTATTTCCCAAAAGCTTTCCTCTCTTAAATATCAGGGCCCATCCACTTTGCGGTACTATTTCAATGTCGCATTTTGTTTACTAAATAGTCGTAATGATTTATAATCACGTTTGTGTAATCTGACTTACATTTGGTAAACCCATCGGAGTGATTCACAACAATATGTTCATAGTCATTAGTCTTCAGGCAGCACATAAAGAAAATGCGACGTTCATTAGAAACTATAATTTCCTGGTTCTGAACGTCTTCCCAATAGTTCTAAATTATCATTGTGGAGAAATTAGGAACTATTTCTAACCAGAAGTATTTTCGGTGGCGTTCCTCAATCGCCCTTACAGCCGAAATTGCCCTCACAATTATATCATATGCAGACGAGGATTTTTACAGTAATCTACCGTTATTAATACAGGTCTTCTACTGTAACTCGTCGTTTCAAACCACCAACTCTAACAATCCCTTTTTTATGTGTCTTTCTATTGATAAGCTTGTGCTTATATACAAAGGTAGTTTTCTGATATATCTTTTTGTTCAACTACTGGTTTCGGTATATTAGATGTTAAGAAATTTAACAACGATACAGAACGCATGGTGCTAGTTTGGTATTACTGAATAATGTTGATTTGTATAAGGTTTAGTATCTTCTACACTTTTTTGACTTACATCTGTATATAACATTTTATTTTTTATTTTCAAAAACAATCCTCAGTTTCATAAGATTATCACACATGCATAATTGCCGAAGATATAATATTCTTATAGATAAGAGAAAAAAGAATATCTTATGCTTCTTATATATACTATTGTTTAAACCAAAAAACAATTTTCGGGCATTGAAAAAACAAAAATAAACAAAAAAGGGCTGAGAACTAATGTTAAAAAGAGGATAGTCAAAGATAGGCACAATCGAAACGTAGAAATGCGATATTATACAATAAAGACTGTGCTTTTGCAACCAAACAATAAAAAAGAAAAGTTGGCTGTATAGCAAACAAATAAACAGGCGGACAATACCGTAATCTACTACGCAATTTTAGATGTAATTTTTTACTTTTTTGTTTTAAACGTTTTAAAATAAAAAAATAATGCAAAAAATGGCAATAAAAATATTGCAGAAACGATTGTTGCAAAAATAAAAACAAAAACACATACAATGTAATAAAAAAAGCTTATTTATTTATACACTTATACATTGCACTGTACAATACACAACTAAAAAATACAACTTTCTAACTAAAAATACTTTTAGTAAAAATACACACAAAAAAAATACATATAGGATATTGCCATAGTAAAATACAATGCAATTTTTTAGAAAATATAAGTTTTGGTTATATAAAGAAAGAGTAAATTGACCTAGAAAACACTAGATAAAAAGATTTTTTGTGCCTTTGCAAGAAATTGCTTATATACCAAAACCCATTGACGCAAAGACTGTGGGCTTGTCTGGTTTAATATAAATAAATGCATTTTTGTTTACAAAAAGAATAAGAAAATTAAAACGTATCTGGATCGTGAAAATAAGATTTTTTTTATATTTTTTCTAAACTGTTAAAATGACAGAAAAAACATTAATAAAAATTATAAACTGTATTTATATAAAAAATATGAAAGGATTGCAAGATATGGAATAGCCGAATCTATGCTCTAGCTATTTCTATAAAACATCATATCAATTTTTTTTCTTTGTTGCAGTGTCTGCGAGTATTCCCAAGACAATAAAACCTTTTAAATGACTTATTAAACAAAAGAAAGAGATATAATATATCTTCGTTTGAGAAAAATTGAAAATGTTTGCACTTATTAAGTTTGAAAACAATAAGAACCAGTGTGCATTTCCGAACATGATAATACATTTATTTTTAAGTGTAGGCCTATTCTTGTCAATCGTGTTTAATGGAAGTTAAAGCATTGCTTTACAATTACAAATTGTAATCAATTTAGTGTTTTTGACTATAAAAGCCCGCATCATGATTTGAAAGGAGTGTTTGGCGCAGTCGATAGAACGCATTGTCTTAAGGGTATATGAAATGAGACAGAAAAATATAGAAACATGAAAAATTTTTAACAGAGCAAATATTTACATTTTGTTAGTTTTAGCCTTAAGATTCTTTTTTGTAGTGTCGGCGTTGGAGGTTTTTTGCATGATTCATTTGTGTTGGATCGATCTCAATTATGAAGTACAGTAGACCGATTACCATTAGGGTGTCCAATGCCGATTAACCGGGTTGGCGGTTAACCGGGTACCGGTACTTTTTATCACCTTTCGGCTAACCGGTTTAAACCGGGTAAACCAAAAAAAATAAATCCAGTAAAAATTGTTATTAATCTATATTGTTTATATTATTTTTTACTACAAATTTTGCAGAAAATAATGATTACTATCTTTTCTTTTTTAATTATAGTATAGTTTACAATTAAAGCAATATTTACATGGATTTAGAGTTTTTCTACCAATTTCAGGCAGGGAATACTGCAACCCCAGCATGTATATGATGAATTTTTGAATGAATACTTGTTCAATACGCTTTTTTTGCTACATTAATACAAAAACCCGTATACTTGGGTATCTCTGCTTGCTTTAGTTATACATTCGAAATCTAACTGATAGATGATATTTTTTTTTTTGTTTTACAAAAATATTATTAACCTTCTAAGAGACTGGATTAAATTGAAGTAAAAAGTCTCAGACAAAACGCATTACTATATATTCTGTTTAATAAAAAAAAATCAGAATAAAATCACGCCAAAGTTGGCATACATATGAGAGGCAGGAAAGTTAAAACTAGTGTTTAACTTGCTTTCTATTTTTAAATGCTTGTATATGTTCATTTAGTTTAAACATTAAGAGTGTGGACGGTAAGATTATTTTTCTGTACACAGGTATAAATAAATCATTTTCGTACTAACAAAATTTTAACAAATTTAATTTTTCTTCATAAAAAATTTTTGTCTTTTATGTTTTATTTTGTTTTCAGACCTAAGTACACAAATATCCATACCGTTTTTAAACATTATTTTACTAACCGGGTAACCGGTTTACTCGGATTTTTTTATTATGGAACCGGTTAAACCAAAGACAGAAAAAACCCGGTTAATTAGACACCCTAATTACCATCTAACAAATTTTTATTGTGAGACGCCGGTTCACCTAAATGCATGCATCTTTAAACTCCATTATTTTTGGCTTGTTTCTCTTGTATAAATTAATGTTGGTCTGGAGCCTTACATCGCAATAGAATTATATAATCAGTCCCACGATGGGCTTCGAAACGTAGTGGAGCAGTATATATGCGTAATTAAGCGTACATGGAAAGTATTAAAAACATGCTATTAATCTCTGTATGTAGATTATAGATGAAGTTTATATATCATGCATCCTTTTGCAAAATTTTTAACTAGAAACAACGAATGTGCATTACAAAGTGATATCAGTTATAAATGACAATCACGAAACGGATGATAATAAAATCGATGACAGAGAAAACGAAAAAAAAAGCCGTGTATTTGCAAATACGCATGGTTACGCCGTATACCATAGGAACATATCAATGGTGTAGTACTAAAACACCCAAACCCAAAACACACAAAATTGTATTTAGGGAGAGATATTTGCGAGGGGATTTTGCGAGAAAATTTTTTAAAGGAATGCCCAAGTGCATTATGGTTTTAAAAAAGAGCATAAAAAAATATTATTTTTAAGATAAGTAGTTTGTTTGGTGTTATAAAAAATGTAAGGGTGTTTATAAAGATTTGTGTACTTTTAAACGGATTGCCTTGCTTTTCAATACAATTGGATAATAAATAAATATTAACCGATAAATATCATGGTTGCTGTAGATAACAGTAGATTTTACTTATAATGAAATTTTTGTCAATGTATAAGTTTATTATCCAATTATATTGCAAAACAAGGGAATCCGTGTAAAACCACAAAAATCTTCTCAAATACTCCATCATTCTATATAAAAACCCATGAAATACTTTTATTTACAATATATCCCCTTCTTCAACCCCTTTTCGGAACCATAATGCATTTGGGCATTCCCTCAAAAAATTCACCCGAAAATTCTCTCGCAAAATACCCACGAAAAATACCCTCGCAACAATACCTTTAAAAATTCCCTCCGCAGATTTCCACCCGTAAACCAATTATGGGTGTTTTGGGTTTGCATTTTGAGTCGCCACGATTATAATACCGAAATACCCATGGGTAATGATATAGGTATCTCTACCCATGGAAAAATGTCAAAAAGATACCCAAGGGTATATTCTTACGTATTTAATTATAGATACATATAAAATTACATACCCATGGATATAATAGGGCAGAATAAACACAAATATTAAATAAGGAAAATACCCATAGGTGACCCATGGGTAAAAAAAAGAAACACGGAAGGAAAGTACCCATGGGTACACAAACATCCTTTTTTCGCAATACCCAGGGGTGTTGCATATACCCACGGGTATACCCAAAAACACGTGGTTAAAGTCCGCGGATACTATACCCCGTGGGTTTTGACATATACATAAAATGGCCCTAGAAAGTATCCATGGACATTTGCAAATATACGGGTACTTTAACGATTGCAGCTCTGATTTGACGTATTCGAGTTGCTGAGCTCATGTGGAATTATTTCAGTTGTAAAATAAATAAATATTTCTTTTATTAAAAAAGTTGCCATTGTTAATCATGTTGTCTAAGATCCTGAATAAATCTATTGTCTTAACCGCAGTTTTCAGGGTATCTGTTTATTCTGCGTGTATTTTTTTAAAAAATTGGTTATTGCATTTTTATGAATTTTTGTTGGATTAAGAACTTTTTAGAAATTGTTGTAATCTAATAAGCAATAAGGTTATAAAAGCTTTATTGTAACTATTTTAGCAATGTTAAAATGTTTATTTTACTAGAAACCTTACATTAGGTCTCTCAAAATCTTCGTAAAGAAAGTTACAATTTATAAAAATAATTTTTTCGAAAAAAAACAACATCACATAATAGCAAAAAAAAACTGCCGGAAATAAGTTCATAAAAACAATCAAAAAAGTCTAGTAGTTTCCATATCCTATTAACATAATATGTAGTTTGCATCGTTTCTTGCGAATTTTTTATTCTTTACTTTTGTTTTTTTTGGCGCAAAAATTTCTTTAAAAAAATTGACTGTTGCCGCTATAAAAATGACAATGAGTATCGATTTATATATATGAAATATAAGTATAATTATTTTAAAACGTAAATTGATTTATAAGAACCAGGTATTGGGATTTCAAAAAAGAATAAGATAATTTAATAAAACCAATCCAGTTATATATAAATAATAGAAAGCTGCTGAACAAATATCTTTATAAATATGCCTTTTAAACCCCCTTGTATTATTTAATTAATAAATTTTGTATGCATTAACTCTTATGTTTTATAATGCACATTTTACAAAACCACGCATCATTTTTTTCCACCCTAAAATTTCTATTGCTTTATTTTTTTTTTGCTTGTTTACTATATATAATTAAGTTTCAGCATATTTTATTCATATATGATCTCTTTTTTTTTAATTTTTATTTTTAAAATACTCAATCACAAAATCATCTATTTTTTAAGAATAACACAAATTAATATTTGCCTTAAACCTTTTCGTTTTGTTAAAGGGCGTAAAATCACAAAAAGATTGGCAAGATTGTCAATATCACTTGAATTCAAACAATTTTTGCCTGTTACTAAACTCTTTGCCAATATTCTGCCAAGGGATCCATCTCTAATGGGTGCTATACTGACAGAAGCTTTAACAAAAACCTTAATTGCCTCTTGTATAATTGTTATAAAATTTTATTTTCGTGGGGTCTGTACTAGATGAATTCAGCAATAGTTGCATTGATCTGTACTCTTTTAAAATATTTTGCCATTTATTTTTAAGAATTGTAGTAGTGGCACTGCGACTGTAAACTACATTGAATTTTTAGTAGTTGTCCATCGTTCTTTTTTTTTATTCCAGCGTCCGAGTCTATAATTGCCCTTATCGGCTCTACTTATTACTTTATCCATTTAAGTTTCTTACCATGGGGTATATATTGAAAGAAATTTTTATGAAAAAGATAAAGAGGTGGTTTTTATGTACATTCAATTTGGGGCAAAACAACAAAAAAACCGATTTCTTAACAAGAAACCAACCTTAAAAAAAACCTTTACTTGTCAAAACCAGACATGCTTTATTCTTTCGTTTTTTTTGGGTGTAATTAAAATGTTCTAAATTGAATTTACATTCACTCACAAAAATGATTAAAGAGACAAATTTCTAAAGTTTGCTTTAGTTTTTGCCGTTATTTTTTTATTTTTTGGGTTTTTATTGATAATAGCTTTTGTTTTAGCAATTTGTGTTAACAGTTAAGTAATATAATGGCAATAATCTCTAAAATGTGTACATATTTACTGTAAAATGCAATAATCATTATATTTCATGCATCAGTATGATTAAGCTTGTAATTTGGTGCAAAATAATTCTTCTTTTATAATAATGTATTGAATTTTGTTTATTAGCTTGCTAAAAACCAGTATAATAAAATATGTAAAAGAAACATCGTAGAACACAGCATCAAAATATAAGAATCAGTATACTTTTATCAATAAAAAATCAATTTGTCCTTTTTTTTACGGTAAAGACACAATTTTATACTGAAATGACTATAACCGAAAAAATCTTTAATTTTATTCAAATGTAAAATATATGCTTGTTATCCGCACTACGAAAAATTGAATTGCATTTTTATAACAAATATTTATAGTAAATTTCTTTATTTACTATAACTAAAATATAAAGTTTGCTTTTTTCTTCATAAAAACTAAGGACGAAAAGAGACTGCAGAAAATACTTATCTTGAGTTACTCATCTTTTTAGAAAAAACTAAAAAAAAAAACTTGGAACACTTTTTGGTAGAACATAAAATTAAGTAAATGTAGCAATATTAATAAAATGTAATTATTTATCAAAAAAAAGATTATATGAGCTTTTTTCTTTTTAAATTGACATCAACGAATTTTTATATACTTTATCTTAAGTCATCGGGGACAGTAAAAAACATATTGTGCAAAAATCGCCTGGATTAATTTAAAAAACATTATGTGTTATTTAATGGCAGTTTTTCTATATCTTTTGTAAAAATATTCTCTTATCTGATTTTTTAAAACTGTATAGATTTACTAAAATTAAAGTTTTTTTGTAAAAATTATGTATTTTAAAATATTTAAAACAAATATATTGGCGCATGTATATGTCAAACGTGTCGGTTATTGACCCGAAAAAAAAATTATGGATAGTTTTGGGTCAAAAGATTTGCTTTATTCTTCTTTATGCAAGCCTAGAAATATTATTACTAATAAATGGCCAAAAAAGAATGCAAAAAAAAAGCGGAAATATACAATATAAACAAACGAACACAAATCTAGTATAATTAAATAGCGCAACTAATCATGGTTGCCGCTAAAAAACAACCAAATGGAAGAAAAAATAAAATTTAGTTTTTAACAAATATAATGACTTAAAGATTTTTTGCGTCTATAGAACCTTTAAAAACCAATCTAACAGCCAGTAAAATTTACAATTTGCATAGATATATAGAATGGTGACCTTTTTTTTTGCGCACAACGTGCACAAAATTTTGCGCACATATGCGCAAATTTAAGACATCTATGCGGAACCAATACAATACCAGAAACATTTTAAAAAATAAAAAACGAATTGCATTACACGTATCTAAACTATATATAGTTTTTAATGTGCATTGAGACAACGTAGGTTATCCGTCCTGTTTTTTTTTAGGCTGAGATTCTATATGCCTTTATTAAAGAAAAAAAGCAAATGCACTTGGCTATATTGCATATATAATCAGTGGAGGGTTATAAAATAGATAAGACTTTCGCGTAATAGGCATCATATTCTCCAGTTTATAACTCGTTTCGTTTATTAAGTTTAATCGAAGTGATCAAAGGTGGGGTTATCAAAAGGGTAGGTAAGGTTTTTAGTCGGTATCTGTATTGTTTCTGGGTTAGGGGTAAGGGTATCTTATCATAAAACATGTTTGATCAGACGCAAATGAAATCCGATTGTACACCAAAACTTTTCTTTATGTGTGTTTAAGTCGGAAATTTATGACTTTGAAAATAAATTTGTGTAATTGTAGACAGAAAGAGTAAAATTTTTAGTTTTCATGTTGTAAATAGATTAGTCTTACTTAAAATTACTTGAATATAATTTTATTGCTTTTCCATTTTTCTATTTAAGTTACCATAGATATCCCGGAAATTATAGGCACATGTGCGCACAATTTTACACATTTTGTACGCGAAAAATGTTCAACTTTTTGCATTCCGCTAGAAAACAACCAAATGGTGTGAAAAAATTATAGTTCTTTTAAAAAAAATAAAATGACTGTATAGATTTTTTTTTTGCTTCTATAGACACCCATAATAATTAATTAACAGCCATTTAAATGACTCTTTTGCATAGAAAATACATAAAACGCACTAGATAAATATACAAAAGAAATAAAATTTTTATAATTAAAATCTGAAAAAAATAAAAAAATAAAAATAAAAAACAACAAAATACCTTTTTTAGACTAAACAAAATTATGACTGCTAAAACGCATAAAACTGCTTAATGGCGCTTTTGGGGCAAAAAAAATATAAATATAAATTGTCATGCTTATATTGCAAATAGCTAAATTGAAAGGCAAGAGTAAATATTTACATTTTGCATTTTCTAATGATTCATAGTTGTTTGTATTATGAGATTTTTTTTCTTTATACCGAGTAAAAACATAAAAATCATTTTTAAATTAAGTAATTGTAATTTTATTTGTTTTTTTTTGTAATTTAATGCAATAATACGCTAGATTCTGTACTAAGTTTATACTATTTTTTATGGTTCTATGCAAATAAAAAAGAAAACAGGGGTAATAATATCATAATACCATTTATGCGTGTTTCCTTTTGTTATGCCGTTCTAAAATTGTCATTTATAGTTGGTAATAGTTTTGGATGTTCTGCCATAGGTAAAACAAAAAAAAATAGTTTTTTTTGTTGATAAAAGTATTTTACCATTGGTAGAAAATTTTACCATGCATATAAAAATGGTATGAAAATTAAATGCGATAATTTAAGTCATGGTAAAAAAATACACCATCACTTTTCTTACCATCGTGCAATAAAAATGTCAAATGCCATGGATGAAATTTTTGGGCTAAGTTTATACTGTTTTTTACAATGGTAAAAATAAGAAATGCACCCGGAATATTTCAAATTCATAAAAAAAAAATTTTTGATGAGTCAACATACGCAAAACATGATTGTCTAAAATTATATTTTTTTCGTCTATACATTTTATTTAAAAATAAACAAAGAAATTTTTTTATTGCTAAAAAAATTGTCATAAAGAGTAAGGTATAAATTGACATCAAAAAAAAACTTGGACGAAAGCTTATTGATATATTTTTTAATTTGGTTTTTTTTGGGCAATTTATATATGACCTTTTATTTTCATACCTCAGATTCTTTAGTACTTATTTTTTATTCAGTTTGCTACAGAAACAAATTAAAAAATTTGAACGTTTTCTTGGTGTAGTTCTTTGTAAAAAAATACTTCATATTACCATTTTCGCATGTCAAAATTTTCTTAAAATACAAAATTTTACTAAAGTTTTTTTAAACAAAAAAAGCATTACTGTTTACACACTATGCAAGCAAAAGAGCTATTTCTTGAGTATTTTTGTCTTTTTGTAGTTGTATAAATGTTTACAAGCTTTTAAAATAATCATTTTATATAGTTGCAAAATAAAAAAAAAAGTTTTTATATTTTACTCATACAAAAAGTATAATTTAACATCTAAAAAATATATTTGTAATATAATTTTACTTATTGTAAAGCAAAGTAGTGTAAAAATAAGTATTAAAATATACTGGTTCAATTTTTATATTTGAAGTCGTATGTGTAATTTTTAAAATGTATCTATACGTATAAAATAAATAATTGGTTTTAAATTCAGTATAAACACTTTATTATGTGTTAAGTAAAAAAAAATAAAACAGTAACATTAAATTTTCTTCTCTAAGATTTTAGTTACCCTAAGTATTACGCTTTTTTAGCCAGTTCAATTATTAAAATTTAATTTTTTTACCCTGGGTGATAAAAACTTTTTTTTATGGCTATCACATAACCTCGCAAAAGTTTAAAAGAAGTAAAAGAGCACTTTCATACAGGGGTTATCAATATATATTACTATTATTTTGTAATATTTTAGGTAAAATAATATATTGAATAATAATAAAAATAATATAGGGGGAACAAAAGCACAAAAAAATCTGAAAGACAATACCATATTTTTGTTTAAAATTTCCGCTCATATATTAGTTCCTTGTTTTCTGAATATCGTGCTAAGAATATTCAAAAAAAACTGATGCGTAAAATGCAACATTTAAAAGCCTGAAAGCAGATAAGTATTTGCAATTATAAAGCATATGTACATAACTCTATTTGGTATATTTAATGCTAACTTTGATCTTGTGGTTCTTGTTCATGCAAAAATACGTGCATTAAACTTATACTTATACACTAAACCTTTTTATTAGGTAAATATATATGCATCAACCATTTTTTGTTAGTGTAATATTGTAAAAAAGGAAAAAAAAACTTACCAAAAATTTTGGCATAAATCTACATATTAATCATTGCAAATTCGACATAAACTCTAAATTTTTAATTGAATTAATTTTATGGCTAGTTTAGTCTGCTTTTTACTATCCCATACTTAGACCAGTTACATGTTATCTGTATAAAACGTCAAGATGAACAAATGATCTTCATTATTAAACTCTACTAAACGAGATACCACGATTATACATGACAAAAATAACAGTTTGATTAGAAAAGTACATAAATTTATCCATTTGTTGACGTATGAAGCTAAAAAAAATGCATATTTGCGCTTTTTGTAACAGCATTAGGGTTTAGTTCTTGTTTTGTAAAACGGGTATAGTATAAAAATAATATTAAAAAATATTTTAAACTGAAACAAAAAATTTTATAATATATTGTTGGATTAATAAATATATTATAACGATCTAAATGTATCCATACCCTATGTGGTTTGGTATTTTTTTAGAATTTTTTTGCTTCATCTTCTTTAAATTTATACTGACGCTAAAAAAGAACCAGAGTCTAAAAATACAATAAAATCCCCCCGGGGTAAAATCTCTTTAAGGTGAAATATTTTGAAATTACCCAAATTAAAAAAAAATAAAAAATCCCTTTCTAAAGACAAAAAATACGTTTTTTTTATAGCATCACTATAAAAAAACTTATTTGTCAAAAAAATGCATATACTTTTTACAGCTAGCTAAAAGTACACATTTTATTGCTTGTTATACAGATAAAAAATTTGAAATTCCTATGCTAATATTTTTTATGGTTTCTTTAATTTATAAAAAAAACAATTACCTTGTAGCATTATATACGTATATAATGTATTTTATTTAAATACAAGCCTCAATAAAATCCCTCTAAAATGAGTTTGTGCTTTATGTGAAGTTTTTTTTTACTTTTTAAATAGTGTTAAAAACAATTTAATATAGTTAACTGTTTTTTCTAGATATTAAAAAATGTTAAAACAAAAAAATTAAACAAGTAATTGATCTATTTCTACTTTAAAATATATTTGCGCGTTTAATATGTTATTAAAAATTAATTATGTTAAAGGGAAATTTAACTTAGAAAAAAACAAATTTGCATAAATATAAAATAGCTATTTATGCAAAGCACATTTAAATTCATTTTTACATGTAAAGGTTTTTTTTTTACAATAAAAATGCATTTTCACATGTAAAGATTTTTCTTTACGATTAAAATTGTCATTAAACACAAAAAATCGTAAAAAATAACAATTATTTTTTTAAATTTTTATTCGTAAATATGATGTGTTAAAAATTTATGAGATTCATTAGGAGTAAATCCCTATTTGTCTAGTGGTTTTGTCTGCGGAACAAGAAAAAATCAAAAAATACATGCCACAATTTAAAACATCAGTTTGTATAAATACGTCGGTTTTATCTTTTTAAACTTTGCATCGTTGCTTCTAGTCATTTTAAACAGTTACAATAAACTCTATCCTCGGCACACATCAAACCTACTGACGATCATGTCTTAAGGTTTATATCTATTTTAAGCGCAATCCAATGGCTAATAATTTTATTTAGAGGCACATAATTACTAGTATTTGTTTTCTTGATTTTTTTACTAAGCCATAATGTCCTTTGTCGTCAATGTATAACATTTAAACGCATGAAGGTAAAAAGAACGTAAAAATGTATTTATAAACTCTTTATTTTTGACAAAATCACGAAGATCACTTGTTAGCTACGTTATTTTAGCACAGATGCCCAATACATAAAAAAAAAGCAGGATTATAATTATATTTTACTTTGTCTAAGTATTGAAAATTCTAAGCAAATGATTTTGTCGTAATTAGAGTATGTGCCAAATAAGAATTTTTCTTTGGGGTCAATTTTTGTGTATATTCGTCTCTTTTACTTTTAAAATTTTTTTTGGCAGGCGCGGTTCTAAGTTTTACGACAAAATTTTGTTTACTCAATAAGTCCATATCAGGGGTCGAAAAAATGGTCTTTCTTGTAGGTTTTATGGGCTTAATATATTAAAAGACCAAGGAAATCTAACAGATAATTATAAACATAAAAATCTAAAATTTACTTATAGTGTAGTTTTATTTATACACATCAGCGCAATAAGTCGCTCGTCAAACTTAAAAATGTAATTTTGGCAACATTATTTAGGATTCAGGTATATTTTAGGCATTGAATCTATTATTTTGTAGCTAATATTGTGCATAAACAATTTACAATTATCAAATTTGCATTTATTAACACAGAAGTTTTAATCATAGAAAATCAATGCGAGGTTTGTTTCATATAAAGCATTTTGCATTGTTGCTAAAATTCTTTCCTCTTTTTTTCTTGTATGCAAAAATCCTCAAAGTTATATCATTCATATCGAAAAGGTTTATTTTGTGTTTGTTTTTCAGTTTTTTATAATTTTTGATCTGTGCAACTAATGGGAAGTAGGGCTGACACTTTTGATAGATTTTTTAGGGTAGAAAAAAACAATAATAGGAGAAAATATAACGTAAAAGATATCTGAAGTAACAATCAGGGGCAGACTAACAAAAATGGGGGCCCGAGGGCGCTTTTTTTTGGCGAGGCCCCTCTTTATCAAAAAAAATCGAAATTAATGGCGTGTCTTTTATGTCAAAAGACAGTTTGTTTGGGAATATTCCTCTAAAGAAGTTCTTTTGGTTTGTCTTTTTTTGTAAGGGGCAGTAAAATAACACCAAAATACAGGTTTCTTAACTTGCCGCTGATAATAAAACACAACCAAAGGAACTTTTTCTTTTCAAAGGAACTACCCCAAAAAACTGTTATTTTGACATAAAAGACACGCCCTAAGCCTTGTGTATGGCTAGTTTTTTTAATATGTTTTTTTATGCAGATCTGTATGTTAAAATATTTTTAAAAAATCAAGACTAATTATAAAAAGTAAAAGAAGCATTATTACTTGTCGGTGTATGTTTTGCATTGACCTTGGTGTTGTTTCACTACAATTGAAAAATAACAAAAAAATTTGCAATATCTGGACCTAAATAATAAATGCTTTCTTTTCTATAAAAAATATAAACTTTGACCTTTCTAAATGTTTTGCTAATTAAAAATATCTTATACCTTTACGCGTTAATAATTTTTTTTTACATAAATCAAATGAAGGTTAACGGAATAGTCGACAATTTGCACATAAAAATGAGGGCGGACAACTCGCCAAAAAAAAGTTTAACTAGGGCAGAATTAAGGAAATTAAAAACTAAAAAATCTAAAAATATATGTAACGCATGAACATATGCGCAATGCTACAGACAACACGTCTTCAAGTATGATCTAACAGTTTTTAGATTTTTAAAATTACCCGACCCCAACCCTTACTCATACCCTAACCTAACCGTACATAGTCTTACATAACTCGCTTTTCAAACTTTTTGCTTTTTTGTATTTAGTTAAAGTGTGATTGTAGTTTTCCGTATTTTTTGCTAATTTTACGAGCTTGTTCTTGTTTTTTATGTTTTTTTTTTCATTTGGCAAGTTGCCCCTCTTTGTTTTTCATTTTAACTGTTTTTGATACTCACAATTGAATTCAATTACAGAACAACACAACTTTTTTTGCTAAATGGGCTGTTCTGTCATGGTATTTATGTAACTGTGGGTACATGGTGCGTTTTATATGAAATCATCGAGTTTCCATTTTACTCCTTTCTTTTTCTTTTCGATTTTTTTTTGCATATTAAAGATCTGTTTTTCTTTATACAGCGTACAATTTTTTGCATGTAGTCAACAACAAATATTATACTAACTTACACAAAAATCAATGCTGATAATATGCTATACAAATTTATAAAATATATTAACCTTGATTGCCAATAAAAAGGGTTTGAATAATGCTGTCTCATACTTCTACACGTATTCAATTAAATACTATCCTGCTTGCTTTTTACCGCTATGGGATAGTGGATACAGCCGTTCAAAAAAGTAATTTGGTCAAAAGTTAATTAACTTTCCCGATTATAAATGATTAATTGAAAATAGAAACAGCCTATCTTTAAGACATTTATATATGTTTACATATTTATTGTTATGGATTTGCAAAAATTACAGCATGATAACAAATGTTTTTATAAAGTAAAAACTTCTTTTTAACCCTCACACATTCTTTCTTACATAGTCTTTTTACAGCCGCTTTTTTTAACCAGAATTACTAGAAAAACTGTTTAATTTTGCATGGATAAAATATAAGCAAACGGGAAAACCAAATAACCGTTTTTTCTGTTTTTAATTTTGTTGTAAAAAAATATTAGTTTTATTTGTCTTCAATCAAAAAAATATAAAAAAATATTTTTTAGGCTGCTACAA
>JAQFYM010002974.1:0-20631 GCA_034694785.1 Agrenia bidenticulata | reverse complement strand
ACCCAGGATGTAAAAGCAAAATTATTGCACAATATATTAATATAAGGTAAATACCTAACTTTTTGTTTTTTTAAATGGTATTTTTTTATAAAAAATGCATTATACAATTTTTAACTATAAATTTTAATTTCACCCCTGACTATTTAAGGGTAAGGGTTGCATTTATGTTGTATAAAACATTTGCAGGTGAGTCTACCCGCCATAAAGCAGCAAAAACAAAAGTTTGAAGCACTTTTGCAATTTAGGTGGCGATTAAAACGATTTTTTATTTTAACTTCAACTAATTTTTTGTGATTTTTTGTTTCAATTATCGTATTTGCTACCATTGGCGTCTAAAAAATTATTATCCCTAGTTATGACAAGAAATTCAGATACAAAACCAGAGAAAAATAGTGCACAGCAGGAATTCTTAAAAAATTCTGAACATTTAAATGAAAAAGAAGGTGGGTACTAGCGCAACATATGCATGACCACCAATAAACTACATCCTCGCAAAGCAATTACGCCGTTGAACAAACATGAAAGCTCGTCCATTCATCAACATAATTTGAATCTTTTTAATTTCAGAAAACGATTAATCGACGACGTTGGATCTTTAAATGCAGAATTCCATAAAAACATCGTTTCGACTTTCGTGGCATGTGGGATTTCAATTGAAGTCATAGGTAATTTAAACATAAAATACTTATTTAGAAATTATTGTTTTATTGAGCTTAAATCGGTCGAAACTTATCGTAAATCATGTTTACCAGTAATTTATGATAAAATAAGAAGGAATTAAGTCTAAATTTAAAGATAAGATCTTTATGTTGTCTTTTGACGAAACCACAAATATTAATGGCCAATATATTTTAAATATTTATGCTTAAGTTTTAGATGAAAATACATTTGTTCAGTACTAGTACACATAGTGGAACTGTCAAAAACAAATTCAGATTACATGGTTCATGAAATAAATTGTATAATTGGTATTTATGCTATGTCTCCTGCAAAAACTGATAATTTACAAATATTGATAAGTGACGGGGCTGCGTATTGTCTTGCAGTGGGTAAGAAGCTGAAAGAAAAATATCCTGATACAGAGCATGTTGTCTGTTTGGTGCACAATCTTCATCCTTTAACTTCTGAAGTTAGAAAAATCTGCCCGCTTGCCAATGATTTTACGTCTAAATTGAAAAAAGGTTTAAATAAGAATAAACAGAATCAAAGACTATACAAAAAACCACACAATTATATCTTCCAAACCATCCAATTATTACTAGATTTAAATCATTATTGAGTCATGCATATTTATTAATAGTTAATTTAATAAAATAGAAAGACTTTGCTTAACTTACTTAAAAGATAATAGAGATGATGAAATGGCTGCATTAATAAAAAATGAGCAGCTTAAATCTGATTTTTTAATAAATTTCTAACTACCAGTTCCTAGTTGAAACAATTAAAATCTTGGAAAGCAACAATTTACCAATTTTGGAACAGCTGAATAACTTTTATAATGTGATGGACAAATTGCAAGATGAACAAATGAAATCAAAGTTCCGGCAAAATATAGCTAAAAATCCGGGATCATCTTGGATGGAAAACCTATACGAATCAAGCTTAGTATCTTTTGAAACATTTTCTTATTTAAATTTAAATACAATTCCAATTAAACACTGTTTTAATTATTTAAAACTACTTCTAGCTGATAATCGAAGATCCTATAAGTCGGTAAACGTGCGATACTATATTTTATTGCAATTAAATAAATATAAAATTAATATATTTTTTGCAACCCCTACTTGCAACCTTTTCTGGGAGCCCCAGTAATAACTTGCTCTGTGTTGTTGATCATAATACATAAATTTTATTTGGTACCAATGGAATTAAATCGGCAAACGATGGCCGGGTTTATTACTATGCATATCTAGTCGAATATGCTATACATGTAAATAGTTGTAACCATAACGGAATTTCTAAATCAGAAATAACGGTTTATATGGTGGCTCTACTACTGTGTCTAATGTTTGTACAATAAAAGTAATTGAGGAGCAACAAGTGGAAGTTGAAAATGTATTTGCTACTGTAGAAGACAAATTCAAGCGTTTTAAACTTCCCATTATATACCATTTGTTGGTCTTTTTGTAACCTATTGCCAACCATTACTAACTTTGGAAAACAATATTAAACTTTTTGCCGGGCAATTTTGCTTTTTTATTTGCATTTTCAACTTGTACCATTTAAATTTAACTTTTATTTTTTTGAGTTCAATTTTTATGCTTTTGGATTCAACTTTGAGTGTTTTGGATTCGACTTTGCTCCATTTGGATTCAACTTTGCTTATTTATAATTCAACTCTAAATCATTAAATTTAAATTTTGTATATATATGACTAACTAGAAATATAGGATATAAATTATATACAACATGAAAGAACTACACTGTTATAATTGTATACAATAAACAAAATAGTCTATGTGCGTATAAGTTTTATTATTTAAACGTACAACATGACTAAACATATAATTTCGTATAGACTTATATATGCAACATAGGCTTTTACTACTTAAACTGTAATATGTTATAACGCGGACAATAAACAGCAAATATTTGATAAGAAATGCCTTGTTTAAAAAAATTCAAATGTGCAAAATACTTTGGTTTTGTTTTTTTATACTGGAATATAAAAGAATGAGCATATAATTTATTAATTAGAAAATGGCAACGATTAACGTAAATTCTTTTGTTAAATAAATTTTCTGTCTTAGTTGTTACGCAGAACAGTAATATAGAAAAACTGCAGTAAAATTGTCATTAAATCCATTTCATGTAAATAAGATGTATTTAATATACCTTTTTTCAGTTAACAGTGATTTTGAAAAAAAATGTCTAATAAATTTATATAATATGCAAATAGATTCTTTTTACAGTGTAATGATCTAACCCTGGTAATAAGAGACTAAAATTGTCAGAAATAAGTTAGTTAAAAGGTATTGTGATTTTTAAAGGAAAAAAAAAACAAGCAAAAAAGACTTACAAACTTTAAATGGTTTATATTATATAGTCGCTGTTTTATTGACGTGTATTGGAAAACTCACATACCTTGTTGTTATTTCAACAAATAGCTTAGAAGTAAAAAAAAATAAAAGATATAAGTTATTATATTAAAAATGGAATTACCAATGCAGTAAGAATGACTTTTTCATTGACAAAGTTATTAATGTTAAAGTTATTTTACAGTGAAGTTACTTTAGTGATTAATATATTAAACAATAAAAGTAGAAATCATGTTTTTGCCTCTACATTTAAATTTACGCGGTTATTCTACTAATTTTTTCTTTTGCTAGTTTCACAAAGATTTATTCATTGATTTAATCTTCAACAGGTTAAAAAAGTTGACACAAATATAAAGAAGCTATAATCCAATAAAAAAAAGTTCAAACCGCATAAAAAAAGGTTGAACTGAAATAAAAAAAAAGTCGAATCCATATGAAAAAAAAAATCAATTAGAAAAATGCGAATTAAATTAGGATAAGTTTAAATCGATTGACTCAAAGTTGAAATCGCCTGGTAAAATGACCATGCTAAAAAAAAGTTAGAACAGGTCGGCAATAATTATACATAGGTCCATGCAGCGTATGTAAGTATGTGCATTTGTGCTTGTTACTTACACAATTTTTATTTTGATTAAGTATAAAAACGGACATAAATAAATATGTTTCATTTTTAATTTTCTTTGTTTGGTATTACATAAATTAAAAACCACTTTCTGCTGTGTTGCTAATGAAGCCAATGTATCTGCATATACTGGCACATTGCTTCTTCTTGGCTAATAACCTTCTCTTTCCATTTTACTAATTATTGCTTCAATTGACTTTTTTAGGATTCTTTAGCTTTGCTCGACGTTTTGTAGAATTTGCCTGCAAAACGTTGCCTTATAAATTTTGTTGGCTGTACAGTGCGTCTTTTTTTTGCATTTATTATATTTTGGTACAGATATTCTATATATTTCTGTTATTACAATTTGATTTCTCTTTTTCGATCTCAGAAATACGATAAAAACATCACGAACTAGCACAAGATGCTTCATACTACATTTTGTACACAAATATTTTTTGCCGTCTATTTCATAATTTTTTCCATTAATTTTGAACGAAAGTAAACTAACCTTCTTCCTATTCTCTGGTTAGATCATATTTTTTCGCGTAATTTTTGTTCGAATAAATACAGAAACCAACATGGAACTGCACCTGTTCTTAGTGGTTTGTCATTTTTTTTCCTTTACGACAGAGAGCATTTCATTGTATGTTTTCACATATTTTACTTTTTCCATTCAACTGAATTTTATGGCCTGCATCATTCCATACCTTTTTCAATAGCAGTGGATTTTTCTTTGCAAGTGCAAGGTTGTCCTATTTTTTTTCTTTGCTAAGTCAGTGGTGATTAGCTTAATCGTCATATCTTTATTTTATGTTTATTTTTTTACATATGGAGTAGAAAAAAAACAATTATATACTGCAAAACTTTTTAAAATAGCTGTACAGACACAAATAAAGTAAAATTACATATACGATGAATTACTTATACGTTGTTTTGTATAAATTCCGTCTTTTTGCAGACAATGCTCGAGCACTAAACATAAGTACACGTATATTTACATATACGTCATTGTTCGATACGCCAATTTAAACTACAAAAAACAAACAAAACAGCATATAACTAGATTTAAAGTTACATATGTAAATAATGTACATATGAATTTTGTCATAAATTGCCTTATATTGTGTTTATACTTTTTTACCGTATTATACGATACAAATCGGACAAGCGTTTTCGTTGGCTTAATGTTTGTTTCCTATGACAAGATTTTTATACGATTTAAGTACAAGTGGGCACAATCTTTTGTGTACGAGTCAAAACAATTATTTATGTTTATTAATGGATATGTACGGAAAAGTCTTTTAACAGTTACGAAGACTTAATACAAGTTTGTTTTGCAATTTATTGTCATTTGAAATGTTTTATCACATAAAACTTTATTTATTTTTTATACTTTTTATTTATTACACAGCGTTTATTAAATATAAATTTGCAATTAATTAAATATACAAGTTATCGGCAAAAAAATGGCATTGGGGTTATAAACAGTCAGAGAAATTTACATAACACAAGATCTTGCACATTAAGAAATAATATGGTAAAGTATGGCGAATTAAACCAAAAGTTGCATGTTTTTTTATACTTTTGCCGTTATACAACGTATAAACGTCCCCTTGTTTTTATCTGTGCGTGGACGGTACAATTCTGTTTTGTATTCATACGATATACAAGTAAGTTTATAATAAGAAATCTAATCCAAAAAAAATTGTTATTCTAGAGTCGCATCTATTGTTTAGCATATAAAACCTTGTATGTAAAGTCTTAAAAGAACTTTATTTAATAACTGGAAAGAGTTTTATTTTAACAAATTTATTTATGTAATATTTTTCTAATATAAGCTTTGTTTTTGTTTACATTTATATAATTATCTAGCTTATAAAATTTTTATGGTGCATTTTTGTATATTTGGACATCAGTGGCATATTCAGAGGGGAAGTGAAGGTCCACCACCCCCTTCGGAATATTTTTAACGTCTGAATAATGCAGGGGTTTTTTTTTGTGCAAAGGTTTGTTTGATTTTTAAAATACTTTTAAAAAAAAATTTTTTTCTATTTTTTTCACAAAAAAAAAATAATAACCTAAAAACAACCATATATTTTTTTTATAGTTGTATTTATTGCAAAAACACTGCTACCTCCCGTTTCAAAAATTCCTGGGCACGCCACTGTTGAACATAATATAACCACATTCGAATATTAACGGTACATAAAAAATAATAGTAAAAGCTTACATGTAGTATATTTATTAGGTTGTACATTTGTTTTTTTGTTACAATTTATTAAAAATTACACTTCCTATATAATTTTCGTTGATGTGTACAAATAAAAACGTAAATAAAAATAGATGTAATAATTGCACAAACAAAAAAAAAAGAAAAGTCGTATACGGTGTTTAAGAAAATAAAAACAAACAGCATGATCGGCATATCATACCCATTTACACAAATTTGTTCAAGCATATGAAAATATCCAGACAGAAAATTTATGAACTATTTTTTAAATATTTGGTTATATTCAAACATAATTTTTTTTTTTAGATTTTTTTACAGAATTCCTTTTTTTGCATAAAATTTTTTTTAAGCCATTTTAAGTCATCGCAGACAAAATGATTGGACACTTTGTTATAATCTTTAAAGGTTTTTTTGCAACTTGTAAACATTTTTGAACCGATCACCATGAAGCGCCGACCCTAAAGAAACACATAAAAAATGTTTAAGTAGCTTTAGATAAAAATAAAGTAAAAATCTAACATAAAATAATATTTGTATATAGATGCAACACCACATGTAAAAGTTTAAAGCCGTTTCCACAATTTTATTATTATAGCTTATAATAATAGATGAAAATTAAAAATAAAAAAAAACGAGCGCCACCTTAAAAGTATGGTGTTAAATTGTTGACAAATCGTATTGATAAATATTTTAAACATTTACAAATTAACTTAATAGATTTTTACTGTTCAAAAATGTATCATAAATACTTTTTACCATGATAACTTTTATGCCAAAAAAAGCGGTTCGCAATTACGTTTTGTCTTGACTAAACTTTTGCCATAAACATGCAAGACAAAGTTTTTTGTCATATTTCGGAATACAAAACCTTCAATAGGGATAGAAAAAAAGAATGATGCACAGAATATTTAAGAATATACTAATCTATAGAAAAACCGAAGAATACAATTATAGCCAAGTTGTAAAAATTACGCTACTATCATAGCTGTTAAACTGCAAAACAAAAAACACATAGATAAATAGGCCAAACAAGTATATCTAAGTATAATAGTCTTAACTAGTAAAAGAAATACGTACTAATGAAGTCGTAAAATATATTTCTGTATCATAAAAACATAAATTTATACTTTTATTAGTATTTTAAATACTTTTATTTCTTTCTAAATATTTATTGTACGTATCATGTGTGTACGGGTTAGGGTATTTAGACCAAATAAGTATATAAGTTTGTCTAAAAAAATAGGTTGTTCAAAAAAAAATGTACAACTTTGGTTAACTTTTTAATACATTTTTTTTCCTTATATCTTTCCACTTGGTTTTGTGATGACCCGGCCAGTTTTTTTCAGATAAGTATACACGGTTTGGCTGGCAGTTATTTAAATTTACCGCACTTAATTAGAAACTGGTGTATAACACTAAAGAAGGCCTTTAAGAGATAAGTATTTATACTGGGTAATCATCTAAGTAACATAAATACACGATTTTTTCTGGTTTATGTCAACTGTGTAAAACTACGTATTACTATTTACGAAAAAAAAGCTTAAACTAGTTTTTGAAATCGAAAAAGTAACATATAATTGCTTATATATAATGTTTTGCAGTTGTGCATGCTTGAGCAATAGCGTCAAACTACGTATTTTTTTTTGCCTTAGATTGAATCCTTTGGTTTTTACCGTCTTAAACCTGTCCCACAAACCAATCCAAAACATAGAAAGAAAAAAAAGGCTAGCGCAGGTCATGTCCTTTATAAATTTGCTAAGGCGCAACCATTTACATAGAATCGCAAACTATATGTAAAGATACTATTTAAAGGGCAATATAAAAAAGTAGCGCTGACTTATATAAGAACACGAATACAAAGTTTAAACTACAACCTTACATAGAAGAAAAATTCACAAAAAATTGAGTACGAATTAAATGAAGGCAAATTTCCTAAAGAATAAAAAAATTGATAAAAATGTAGTATTAATTTTGATGCGTTTATTTTTTCGTTTTAGAGGTATATAAAAAATTAAAGTTAGCATATGTTATGAGCATTTATTTATAAACAAACAAGAATAAACGTTGATAATTGTTTTGTTGCCGAGTTCCTTTTAGCAAAACCGGCAAATTTTTGCATGGAAGAGAACAAAAAAAGAGCATAAGAGTACAAAGAGGTGCAAGTGTATACTGTACATAACAACAGACTTGTAGTTTACAACTTATCTCGTTGTCAGACTGTACGCAAGTATATTCGGGGGACAAAAAAAACTTTATCAAAGCTAAGCCAAAACTAGATTAAAAAAGTACCTAAAATTACGTTAAAGATAGTTACAACAACAAATGTACAGAATATGACAACTGAGGAACAACATGATGATATTATTACAGATTTTAATACTCTAAAGGACATGGTTTGAGCAAAATTTTATGCGTCGACCGAAATCTGGACAACAAACTGTATATGGACTACAGAAAATGCGTAACAGAGTAAAACAGGACCTTCTGATTTAAACAGGTGCTTTGTTTATACTTAAAGTGTTTCACGCTACAAACGTTTGTGTATTTTTCGCTGTACATATGTAAACGCTTTTTAATAATAGAAATGCGTGTCTTTTTGACGAAAAAGTATTTTGATCGTGTCTAATGTACATAAAGAAAAATTTTTTGCCCTTACAAAAAAATCTGTTTTTTTAGGAGCAGATTTCTTGCTACTAAAAGTTAATATAAAGCCTTTTCATAACCAGAAAACGTGTAAATGTAAATAGTCTATAAAACTCGGATTAGTAAACAAAGTTGTGGGATTTCTAGCATATTTTAAATAAACTTACTAAGTTAAAAGCCTATAACTAAATAATAATATAGATTTAACTTTTCTTTGCGTTTTTACAATGAAAAAAAAATGAAGAAAAACCAGTTAAAACGGAGTAAGCAACTTGTTATACTAAAAATGTATGTTTTTACAAAATGTTGCTATAATAATTGAATTTTATCAAAAAAATATTTTTTTAGAAGCTTTTAAGTAAATCTTAGCCCATAAAAATACCGCTTGATTCTAGACATATAAAAGTTCTATTTTTTCTTTGGTATTGACCAAGGGTTTTTAAGCATTGTATTTGTTGGATGAGCCGGTCTTACTTACTTTCTTCTTGAAAACCATATTTAAAAGAAAATGTTACTATTTTTTTTAATCTTGTTTGCTTATATGCTTTGCATGTAACAAATGTGTATCAACAAAAACATTTATCACATCATATGGTTAATTTTAATCAATGTCAGAAATGATAATAAATCAATTTTATGACTATTGCTGCACTGCTTTTATAGTCGGAAAATGCATATAAATGTCTGATCTACACGCTATGTTGGTCAAATTAGCATAGAAACAAAATTGGAATTTTAACGTGAATTTATAATGTTATGTAGGGTGATAGCCCAACGGTATTTATTTTCTTAGTACATTATTTCTAAATTATATCGGGTCGAGATATTTTATACCCAGTTTCTTTTATATTTGCACGCTTGTGTTTATATATTAGTACAAATATGAAAATAGAAAATCTACTATTTTATGTACAAAAAACACAAAAAATGTGTTTCTAGCCGTATTTCACCTATTTTATATTAAGTTATTACTATATATTTCTTTTTGGCATTTTTATACTGTTATCTCTTTCTTTTTATTCTATTTGCTCATAAACATGTTAAAGGATGTTTCTGGAACCATGCCCCAAGAAAAAGGACAAATGGAGAAAAGTGTTTCTGACGTCATAATTTATTCCATAAAAGCCATTTTAAAGCGAAAAAAAACACTCCAGTTCATAAACGTTGGCAAGTGTTATCAACGGGCTAACAAAACATTTTTAATCATTGAAAACGACACGCATAATCGTTTTTTATCGTTTCGATTATTACTGTTTCTGCAAAAACGTTTATGGTCGTCATAAACGACGAGAAAAAAATTACAATTAGCAATGTGGGTTTACACGTCATTAACGAGCAGCTCATAAACGCTCATTTATGCGAATCAGACACGCCCTAAAATTTTGAATATAAAGTAAAATATAGTAAATTTATTAATGTACTTTTTTTTGCAGTAAAATTAATAAGCAGTTATTTGTAAACCAGGAAATGCAAAATATTTTTATATAATGTTATTTTTTCCATTTTTAAGCACTCACCTATCCTGTCTAGATTTTGATCTAGAAACACTAGATGTTTTTTATATATATCTCTATGAAACACAAAATACATATAATCAGCAGTTTCTTGCTGCAATATAGATGACTGCAAAAAAACTATATGCAGCATCCACTAAGAAAAACTCTGATGTATAAAGCCGTTAAGCTTTACCACAGTTTTGGAGATTGGATGTAGCTGTAGGTCTAAATGAAGGAGCTTATTTTGCTTGGAAGGCATATTTATCTACTTTCTAACTCTTTCAAATATGCATATCTTAATAACGTGTATTTCTTACTATCACATATAGCCAACAAATATTCTTCATGATAAGATACATAATCTTGTAGTCCTACAATCCGTTTTAAAATAAACCATTGCTTGTATGATTTTGAGCTACTGATATAGGCCATAGATTGCCCTCTGGCGTCGTTCACCTGATAGAGAAAAATCACTGCATCCTTGCGCGCTCTCATGAAACAAATACCAGTTGTGCTTTTCATGTTACCCGACTTACATTTGCCGAGCGAAATTTGTATATTATATATCAAAACTAAAAGAGTAATATTTTGCTTACAGATAATCATAGAATTAAAGCACTTGTTACATTACTACGCTGGTTAACGCTTCGCGGTCTACTATTATGGGTCGCGTTTATCGCCAAAAACCGCTTTTTTAGTGTCATTTTTTTATTGAAAACGTTAAACGCGTTTGAGTTTTTAAAATTGCAAGATTTGCAGTTGAATACCATTAAACACACTTTTTGAAAAATCCTCCATTCTGATCTACTTGGAATTTTGAATATTGAGCTTATTTATAACAAAAACTAGTTTGAGCACAACGAATCTTAAAGAATTACTTCTCGGTTGCGTAAAGGACCTTAAACATGATTCAATCTTTAAAATGTTTTTTTTTTGCAATAAACTGTCTTTTGTTATTCGAAATGTTTGCTTGAATTGTTTTACTTATATCGGATACCATTTCAAAATAAGTACATAGCAAGAAAAAATCATTCTGCGTCAAGTGTACTGTCATAAAACAAGAAATTTTGACTTACAATATCTGTAAAGTACATGGGGTAAAAAAAAAAGAGCAAAAATGCTATACTATTTTGTTATAAAAAAAGATATTGTTATAAATAAGCAAAAATTAATTCTATTTTATTTGCACTTTAATTTTAGATACACGGATTTACTCAATATTAAGTAAAATCTTTGTTAATAATTAACAATCTTTAAAATATAAAAAGTGACTATGAACGAAAATCTAAAATGAAGCATACATTTTTATTTACATACAGTATATCGTTGGCAATAAACAATGACCGTCTTTTTTTATTAGACGGTTGGCTGCGCATTTGACTCGCTCCACCCACAGTGCGGGTTAAACCCGACCTGCGACCCGCTTATATTTTTTTGCTTACTACGGGTCTCCACGTCGAGTCGGTTACACCTAGTAATTTTTAACGCCGATTTATAAAAAAATGAAACATGCTGTGGAAATAATAAAGGCTTTCTGTGCTTAATTGTTGTAAAAGTAGACTTTGTTCTAAAAATATATTGTATACTAGTAAAAAAAAACGAAAAAAAAACTGTTAATGGGATTTAAAAGTGTGATCATTTGCTATATCCAAATAGATAAAAAAACTTAAATACATAATTTTTTTACGGTTAAAACCCTAATTACATAAAAATTGCAAATGAACTAAAAGAAAACGCGGGCCAAAATACCTAGCACTAGTATAAACTTTTTTTTTTGTTCTAAAAGAACGCTTTTGCGGTTTGCCGCAAAAGCGTTACTTACCGCAAAATATATAATTAATTTACATATAGAAAATCAAAAATCGAAAATCCTGGTTATTTATAATGAAAGATTATAATACCCATATATATTACAAACAAGTACTTATTTAGTTTTTTTTTGTACTTCTATGAATATTATACGTGTTTGATAAAATATGAATATATGTCTCGGTTGACTGTGTTTAAATTTCATGAACGTATAGCATTCCAGTACCTTAAACTATTGGCACTATGAAACGAACTAATATCCTTCTGATATGTCTAAATATAAGCGATTCTTGATGCGCGGTGTCAAATTCGTAAAATTCTCTTATTATGAGTTCATAGAAATGAAAACAAGAAAAATTGGATCATACATAAGGAATTGGTTTTAGAGAGCTTTTAATTATACTGAAAGGTTTAAAATGCAGTTTTTAATACAATTCAGTATTACTAAGTGTAAATTGTGTCATTAAACCATGGTAATCTTATTTTAAAGTTAAAACTGTTTGTAAATACCAAACTATTATAGACTTCTAAACATTATAAAAAAAAATAAAAAAAGCAACTAAAAAGGCAAACCTTGCGGGATGTTTTACTAGTGCATACTTGATAAATCATGGTAATGTAAATTTTCACAACCATCTGCACAAATGAAACCTTATACGCAAAACACATTTTTGTAAAAAATGTCTTATAATTATACGATGAAATCTTTTTTTATGCACAATAATATGTTCAAAAGCTTCCGGGCATTGTTAATTTGCTTAAATAAATTTTAAAACTAAGGAAATGAACAAATGTCTTCTTAGTCCGCATTAAATTTATTGGTCGAAATTTTAGCGTATATTGATTCATGATATTTTTAAATTTTTTAAAATATGATAATTATTATAAATAGGATTTTTTGAAACAAGCTTGCCGTGATACTATTCTGCAATGATTTTTTCCGATATAAATAAATTAGTGTTTGTATAGTCCTTACTGGGCAACATTGCAGATTAAATCATTTTTTATGCGCATTTATATAGTTTTTCGATATTGTAGCATTTTGGTCGGTTTTTTTTATAAAAATTCATTGCTAATATAGTAAGGCTAAAATATACATGTCTGATGGTGTCTTATGCAACATATACATTGTTTCTAGATATTTATATTTTATATCAATTATTTTCTGGACAATTAAGAGGTGTATACTGGGTAAAAACTTATATTATTCATAAATACATATACATAATCACACACAAAACAATTTTTTTTTGCGCATTATATTTGCTGTACCACGCTGAAACGCCATGGGTTATCCAAGAACATAATTGTATTTCTAAACATCTGCGTATTTACTAGCATGTAAAGCAGAATTATGCGAACCCTCATTCTTATTGAAAATTAGAAATTCATTCTTGCCTTATTTAAATAATAATTTAATTATTTTTGTAAATCTCTTTCTTATCTTTTATATATTTTTTTATTTGTTTATAAGAAATGGAATTATTTTTTGCGGTAAAAATCAATTTTGCGGTAAAATGTGGGTGCCCCAATTTTGTAAATTTTAATTATTGGATTTTTAATATAATTACTAGGGTTTGGATTATTGCCGGGTACCGGATATTTATAATTTACCGGCAAAACAAAGGTTTTGTAGAAAAACCCGGCATTGGCCGGCAATCGACGTATGAAAACTTTTTTAAGCATAAAGAGTTGTATAAAGTAGCAATATAATTTTTGTTTACCTTTTTACTTTTTTTTGCTCGTTGAAATACGTGTTTTACTTATCTTAACGTATTTTAAATATATAGAAAACCTTGCCGCATTTAATCGCACTCCTGGGATTGTAAATACACATAATTTACTAAAAGTCATTTGAATAAAGTATTACAGATAGAGGTTGCAAAAAAAACACTTTTACAAAAAAACGAATAACGAATAAACTACGAAAAAAATTACGAATATCGATTATATCTATGTTTTTAAAATGTATATATATTCGTTTTTTCAATAATATGTATTTAACTTCATTCTATATAAGTAATAAAAAAAGGTATATTTAAATATTAGTGTATATAAATCTAAGTATAGCACTTACCAAAAACATGCCAAAACACTATAAAGGTTACTTATTAAGCCTTTAATGACTAAAAATACAAATACACTGCTTATAAAAAAAATATATACACCGTACTATAAAATAATGGATGCTCCTTTATGGTAATTACAAGCTAAAAATGACATTAGAGCAAATTTAAAATGTTCTATTTTTAATTCAGTACCTTATAGTTATAGATGAATTATTTGTTATAGATAGTGGGATTGCTTAATTTAATGTATACATAAAGTAAAAAAACCGTAAAATCATAAGTGGTTTAGGTCCTTGTTTGCAAAAAAAAAAAAAAAACGCAACTGTTTTTCTTCAAGTAATGATTTATATAAGTACCCCAGTGAAAACAGCTTTTAGTTCGGATGTATTCTATATTTTTACTTTTTACAAAAAAAAGTTAATTTTTATCATTCATTGCTTTTCCAAATTTTTTATAATAATGTATGCATATTATTATAGATTATAAGTGTATATAACAATCGTAAAACTACAAAATTGCGTCGTAAAGTGACAATAAAAGCCAGTACTGTCTATAAACAAACATAGTTTACATATCCACACGACTGAAACTGAAAAATCTTAAAATTGAGAACAATATACATATACGTTTACAGGGGTCCCGAATATGGTAGGAAAAAAAAAGGGATATAATAAAAAAAAAACCCTCCATATGGCCATATGGAAAAATAAGGAACATAAAAAAGGCGTTTTCTATGCACTTATAACATTAATTTGTACTAAATAATTGCCCACACTGTATCTTAAATAATAATACTCTACTTGTTAGTGCGTTGTATATATTAAATGCCCTTAAGGTGGATAATATCTTTTTTATAGTGTACACTATTTTTTTAGTCTTTCACTGAGCTAGTGCATGTAATTTATATCAATAAAAAGTAATGAAAAATACATCGCAATGCATATAAAAAAGATCACATGAAATTGTGATTTTTATGTTAAATTTAAAAGGCGAAATTAGAAATTATATTTTGCAATTTTTTGCTAAACGTAAAAACTTTTAAAATATCATTTAGGTTGGAAAAATTCCTGTTTATGTATTTACTTATAAAGTCAAATATACGATATTTTCTAAATTTTAAATATTTTTTCGCATTTAAAATGCAATTTAGTGTTCTTTAATACAACAAAAAGTTTTATATTAGCAAAAATACTATTTTATAATAAACATAAATGTCAGATTATATTTTTTGCGATAAGTTTTATAAGAAAGGTTTACATCAGTACTTTTTTTTCTATGATTATGGTTTATCGAAAATTAAAGTGAATAAAAACACTAAGATCTTATGCAATAGTCATTTTTTTTATAAAACAGAGTATAATATTCTGCAATTAACAGGTTCAAAGATTTATATCGATATATTTATAGAGAAAAAAAAAATTAGTAAGTTTTTATTTGTTAATCGAGCTATTATGTTATAGTTTTATATTACCAAAACGTATTTTGTAAAAAAAAGCGACAATTTAAACACACGCAATTTTTGTGATTAATAACACGAAATGTCAAATAGAGCTAATATAAATAATTTATATCGCTCTTTACGTCTTTTGTAGTTGACATACGTTTTGAATATTTACCAACAAAGGTATAAGAAAAAATTTTAAAAATATATATACAATTTATTTACATCATTTTCAAGTTTGTTTCATAATCTGATAAAAATGTCTTAAAAGTGAGAAAAAATAACGTAAGTTATTATACCGTAATTACATGGTTATAAGATACTATATAAATCATGTTTTTGTTTCGTGTTTACAAGGATGTCTTTGAGAGCAAAATATGCTAATGGCATGGTTCGGTCTGGTTTAGTGCGCTATATGACGACTAGCATAATAGAAAATACCGATTTTTCTTTTTTTTTTGCAAATTATGTGTATAAGAACTCTTTAACTGTTAAATTAAAGCTTTTTTTCTTGGATTTGTTGGTTTTAAACAATATTTAATTTTTAAAATGTGACTTTTATTTTACTTATAACGTAAATTATGTCAAAAAATATGTTTAACCCTACATTAAATTGTTAAAATATGATTTCTGTATAATTTGTAGTTGTTGATATATAGTTAAACTATTAAACTAGAAGCCGCACTTAGATGATTTAAAATATAAAAAAAAAAAATTACGTATAAATAGATAAAACAGGAAAAACATACACGTAAATTATATTTAAAATTATTTTACGCGTTCAAAAACATGTTTCATTACTATAAAAAAGCAAAAGTAAAAACAAAGATGTATGTAAGTATAAATTATTAAATATTATACACAAATACAGACCAAAATGGGTAATATTTAAATACTTTAGACACAAAAAATTAATATAAATATGTAATCGTTTCAATACCTTTAAAATACCGTAGGTACTACACATTTTTTAGACAGTATGTTAAGGCAAAAAAACACATCGAGTAGTCTATTATATTTATCTGCGAAAATTTGTATATGTAATTTATATTAAGCATATTAGCAAACCTCCCCTATTTATCATATGGATAGAACGTTTCCTCCCTAGACCGCGAAAATATGGCATTTATGTTTGCGGCCATATTTTTTCGGTACAAATGTTCGATCATGTCTTTTTGTCTACCGAAACACATACCGAAGAATTGCAACCCTGAACGAATAAAACCTTTGTACTTAAATAAAATGCTGTGTTGCAACCTCTAAATACACTTAAAAGAGTCAGTAAAAAATTTGATTTGTCTAAAGCTGACTATAATTACAATGTTAATCTAAATATTGCAAAATCGGTAAAGTATTTATAATAACTATGTGAAAAAAGATTATAGAACGATTGTAAACATTAGAAGTAATAATAGTATAAAAAATAATCGTTAAATACCCCTTTTTTAAATAAATTTTTTTTTCGGTCGAAAGTTGGACTGTGAAGTAACTAGAAAAATAGAAAATTAAGTCAAATTAATACAAATTGTAATGTTAGTTATCAAAAAAATAATACTAGGAAACGCTTTACACCCAAAAATAAGTGATTATTTTTGTTTATCGAAGTTCAATTAATCCCGTCATTTTTAAAGACATTTAAACACCATAAAATTCATTTAAATAGCATAATGTTTATGCTTTGTAATGATGAACTTTTTTTGTGGGTTTGCACATAGAAGAACTTGTATTTTGTTGACTCATTGATATTTATCAATGTAAAACAGCATATAAATGCAAATTAAGCAATATAATTACATATGTTTTCCATTTTAAAAAATAAAGGTGTTTACGTTAAATACTTAACTAAAAGGACAAATTTTGCGCGTATACATGTAATTATGTCCCAAAAAATCAAGAAAAATGTAATTAATTTTTTGAAATTTATAAAGTAGAAAAAATCTAAAAATAGGCTTGTAGCTCGAAGAGTCAAGGGGCACAAACGATATCGAAGATTGACAGATAAAGTATATTAAGAGGTCAGAGTGGCAATTTGATTGCACAAATTAATATAAGAAAAACGTATGTATATTAAAAGCCGATTTCAAATGCTTCAAAAAAGAAGAACATAGAATCCCCGGCCTCATTTAACAAAACTTTTCTAAATTCTAGCAGTAATAGATTTTTTTTTGTCTGTTTTTATAACGGCGTAACTATTTTCGGATATTGCTAAAAAAGTTTACCTGACAAATATTTTTTGTGTGGTACTGCTTCAAAAAATATAAACGTAGTAAATTCCATACTTCATTTAGCTCTAAAAATTGGAAATTTTGTAAGCCCTTTCTATGTTGTGTTTTCGAATTTAAACTAGAAAAACCGACATATCTGTTTAAATGTTACTTTTTGTAAATGTAATTTCAAAGCGAATTATTTATTTCTGCAAAATCGTAAATATTTATTCTTAATGCAAAAAATATATTTTTTGAGGCGTGCAAAAGCATTTTAAAAGAAAAACTTTTGTAATAAATCAAAAAAAATTAAAAAAAAAACTTTTATGCATTTAGGCTTTTTATTTATTTTACTTGTGCCTTTGTGCTCTTCTTTGTTTTATTCTATAAAGCCAAGCTGAATTTATTTTTTTTAGACAATGCTCTAAATGCAAAAATAACGGGGAAATTCGGTATTTGTTTTTTTATAAAAATAAGGCTGGCTACTCATGAGTACAGTAGAATTAAAAGTGTTTACTCTACTCTCTTCAGTAACGAAAAAAAAAAAACTCTATTCTTCATATGAGTACCAATGGGCAGGCCTTCGTTTTTATAGAATACACCCCAAAAATCATAAATGACGTATTTTAGGGAAAAAGCCCGATTTTTACATCTTATTTTAGGATTTTTAGACTGGCAATTTAAAAATTGCGCAAAAAAAATAATAACTTATAATACGATAAAACAAAAGATACTATATTATTATAGTTAGAGTTTTGGATTTTTTTATACTTTATCGGTTTATAAACTATTTTTGTAATTAAACATTGGCAAGGTTTGGCTATGAATACCTACACCCAGCTCAAAATAATCCAATGCATTTAGTAGAATAGATCATACGATTATTAAATAGTTTTTATAAGCATAAGGTAGGCTAGAAGCCTTAGAATGATTGTTATAAGAAATCGTGTGAAGAGCAATCTAGGATGTTGTTGTTTTTTATATCAATTTTATAAACATTATCTTTAATTCCACCACAAATATAAATTATTATAGTTAAATACGTACACGCTTAAAGACGAAACTTATAAATGTTATAATCCGGATCATAAAAACACTTCTGTCGAAACATGCGAGCAAAAATAATGCAACTTAGGAACAAGACAGTATGTAAAGCAGAACAAGTACAGTTTACCGAGTTTAATTTATTAGTTTAATTTTAATATTTTTATTAAGTTCATTTTTATAAGACCAACAGTAATTAAACCGATACACAGCATAGATAAAAAACATATGGTCTACTTGCGTTTATGTAGATTTTGCAGTCTTGTTTTTTGTCTCATTTACAAGTTTTTTTTTTTGTAACAAGGTACTAGAAACTGTGGTCGCTACCATAAAAAAATATGTATTTACTTCTTTCGATGATGGTTATCCACAGAAAAATATTATATAAATGTAAATACAATTAAAGATTTATAAAAAAATCTCAAGTAGCTTAACGAGGACTTACGAGTTTTTACTTTTTTATTTATCCTAAATAAGAAAAATATTATTTTTGAATTTTTTGTCATAAATTCCTTGCCTAGTATAGTATGCCATATGGGTAATGGGTAGGATTTTTACACTTAAAAATAATCTTGTAAATGACTTTTTTTTATGATTTTACATTAAATACTTTTAAAGCTAACATAATACGCCGTAAATGGGTCGACACCTTAGGTAGTTCAATTTGAAGACGTAATATATACACATACTGGTTAATATGTAAAAATATATATAAAATATTTTCGTGTAGTAAATATATGTTTGAAATGTTTAAACGGATATGTACGTATAACATGTGCCTTAAAAGACTAAGTTTTATTAAAACCTCAAATTTATTCTTTTTTTTTTTTTACATATAAGTTTATCTACATAATTATTCAAACCTTACAAGATCATTGTAAAAAATAAAAAATATGAAATATTTTACTTCACAAGTAAGTCTAAGATTCCTTCTACTTACACTACTGCATAGGGCTACCCATTGTTTTAATATTATGTGTTTTAAAGAAAATAATATTTTACATCAACAAGTTTTATTTTTAAAATTATAAAACAACAGATAAAACCCAAACAGTATCAAAAAAATTATAAATTAAGTTTATTAATAAAACGTATCTTTATAAAAAAATCAAGAATGTTTTTTAATTTACATATTTTTCAAAGGTCACTCGGTCAGTAAAAAAAATATGTCAACTTTTGTTATTTACAACGGCAATCTACCGTATTTATTTTTGTCGTATCCCCCTTGCGTGTGGCCCGCTAAAAAAATGTACATATGAGTAGGGTACAGGGAATAAGGAAAAATAGCCCGTAAAGCAAGATTTTTGCACTGTGAATGTTCTCATATACATATAAATTTCAATATGTTAAGTTTGTATACATTTAATAGAACAAAGGCTGAATTCGATTTATTTATATGTATATTATATACTGTAAAGACCTAACAAAACAAAATTTAAGCCTACATTTTAGTTTTAGATTATGCATTGAAAGTTGCATAGAACACAGATAAAACTATCAAATGCATAAGATGGGTAGTAGCACTTTGATTGGTTAGTATGGCGCTTAAAAATCAAGGATGTTACTCAAGATGATACTGCTATAAAGAATTAAGCATTAAAAATACATCAAAGTTTTTATTAAACTATAAAATAATTTTATCTCTTATATATATTATTCATCGCTATACGTTGCACTCTTAATTGCTTATAAATATAAGAAAAGTATATGCAAGGTAAAAACTTACTAGTATCTATTTTCTAGATTTGTTTATAGCCATATAACATACACGCAGACCCTTATATCTAGGAGTGGCACTTAGGGGGGGGGGGTTCAGGGGGGATCTTGACCCCCCTCATAATTTTCTACAAATATTTAGGGGGGGGTCTGACCCCTTATAATATTTTGATATTTCTTGTGTTTAATGTTTAATCAATTTATAAAAAACATTTAAAAAACGCTTTCTTTGTTTTTAATATGTCTGTTATATTGATTTTTACAAGTTCGAAGACTTAAAGTTAGGTAAAAGTGTTGTTTGATCTTGTTAAACAGCCCGTTTTCATAATTTGCATTA
>JAQFYM010002973.1:0-20631 GCA_034694785.1 Agrenia bidenticulata | reverse complement strand
TCTAATTTTGAATGGTTCAAATTTTAGAAATAAGCACCGAGAGCAAAAATTAAAAACACACATTTGAAATATAACTACAAATAATATTTTCGTTTTTTAAGAATTCAAATAATTCCGAGCCCTATCTTGGCCCTTTTATTAGGCCCTTATGTCGAGTCATCCTTTCCAAAAACAAGTTGCCTCCAAAATCTGGGACGAGTTGTCCTTCTAGGGCTGCGGGACCAGTTTATGGACAACTGGTCCCAGGACCAGTTGTCCAGCACCCATTTGCTACGTCAAAATATTTTTAAAACTTAAATAACAAAATTTGCGCATGAAAAAAAAACCTTGTTTTTAATAAAAGTGTTGCAGTGGTTTATTAAATTGCATGTGTCAATATTTTAATTGTAAAAAATTCCCTTGTATACCATGAAGTTTTAAAAAAGCAGAAAATGCACTTTTTTAGGAAAGTTCTATGCATTTTAGGCTTCGATACAAATTATAGGAAAAATGTGTTTGTGAACAGTGGTTTATTAATAAACCTCAAAAAGATACAACAATTAGTTTAAAGCATATTTTTACACAATATATAGCTTTATATGGCGAGTTATGCATTAAAATTGGCATAGTGTTGTTCTCTACACAAAACTTTTTTTATTTTGAAAAAAACGTTAACTTTAAAAACACTGTTTGTAAAAACTTAGAAAATCTTATAACAAACATGCCTTAAAAAGTAAGACTAAAATGTATAAAACATACGCAAATAAACATTTTATATATTTTTTGCACTATTTGCTACATATTGAACACGTATACTCTGCGATTCAGCAAAATCATTGTAGTCTATAATCTTTAATACTATCTTTTGTCGAGTAACATATTTTTACTATCTTAAAAGTCACTATTCAAAAACAGAATTATGTCGTAAAACAGGCAAAAATCTAATAATAACGCATTGAACACATTTTAAGCATTGCTGAAAAAGTCTCAATTTTGTTTGTTTTTATATTGTGCCTTTATGTTTTTTATAGAAGAAGTAAATTCCAAAATAAATTGTTTGCCTAGTATCATTTTGAAAACTGTGTATTATTTATATTTAAATGTGATTTAATTTTTGAAAAACTAATTTATCTTATATTGAAATTCAAACCGTCTCATAAAAGTCAGCCACAAAAATAGATTTTGTCTGTCTTTATCGACTATACCCATACACAACTTATTTTTTGCTTATATTTAGAAAAATGTATTTTTCACTTACCCGGCATTTTTTTCTAAAGTGGTTTCAGTGGTAAAGCAAAATTATTACCTATACAACAAAACTGCAAAAAAGCAACGAATCAACGTTCTTTTTTTATTAAAAGAAAACATTATCACCCTTGAAAGTAAAAAACCGTACGTGTTCACAATGACCTATAATACTGAAAATGTCAGTATATAATATCACATGCAGGAATTGATTTGACCAAGACTAGCCAGTTTTTGTTTTTATAAATAGGCGCAAACACACATTGTGAATCGTATAAATTATTATTTTCTTTTTTCAAAAATTTTAGGGAGTTTCTGTATTGGTCAAAAACAGTTTTTCCCAGATAACTGTTTTTATAACTTTGGGGCAAAATTCCTGTGTCATCGCCAAACATGTTTTGACATGTTTTTACAGTGAAAAAACATTTTGCCTTAATTAGTATAAAAACTGTTTTTCGTCGGAAACTGTCTATTAAAAAACAGTTTTTGACCAAACAAGACACGCCCTTAGTTAAACGATTTTTAATGATAGTTTTTTTCTATCATAAAAATCCCGGCACGCTTAAAGACCCTCTTCTGTAGATGCACTTTTTATAAGGGCAAATCCCACCCCCCCCCCCCACTCTCTCTGCCACCGTTCTGTAAACGTTGATGGTATGAAAGACTGTATATTTTGGCAAATGCGTTAACTTACAAAAAGCTACGAAAAATTTGTTATTTCTAGTAAATATATACAAAATCATGCAATATTACTAGTTTTTAATTAAGGATAAAATATGTGCAAAAAACTGTTTTAATGCATGGTTTAATTTATATTTTTTAGACCGAACTTGGATTCCGGCACATTTAGGCATATATTGTTTGAATCCAAAGTAATATAAAGATCTTAAAATAAAAAGAACCAAGTCAAAAAACATTCAAAATCGGGTTAAAAAAGATTAAACTGTATCGATGCATATGTTTTTACAATAAAACAAAACAATACAGAAGTATTATGTGTATGCAAACTGGCCTTATTATATATTTGTGGGCAAATTACAGCCCGAGTAGCACGCTAGAAGATTTTCTGTGCCGTAAACCAGGAAAATAGTCCGGGTCCAAGCCTGTTTCTTTTTTTGTGAGCGTAAAAAACAATAAAACCTAAAATTTAAAAGGTAAAATAAACTTCAAAATTATAAAATGCATATATTTTACAGTATACTCTTGTCGTTAATTACAGCATACGATAATTTATTCAAAAGATAAAATACAACTTAATGCTTTGGTTGTTGCTGAATTTTTATTTATCGTACTTTTTGACGTCTTTCTCATAGCAAAATGGTTTTTTGATTTTGCTCTTTGTTCGTTTAAATTTTTTTGAATTTACTTTTAAATTTTCTTAATGTTAAAGCCTCATCATATTCTTGTTTACTAGCTTTTTATGCAAAAAAATCTCTGCTTAAAAACTGGATCAAAATCTTTACTCTTATAAATTAAATGGTCACATCAACTACTGCAACTGCCCTTTCATGCATTTTTGTACCTCTTGTAAGTTTTATGATCAAATATGTATCCAACAATTGAAAGCTGCCGATGTTTAAAATTTACCTCATAAAGTCACAATGTCTAATATTGCATATTGTATTCACGTATGCTTCCATTCTATTTTACCTTTATCTATAAAATCGATTGAATTTGCCGGCACAATAAAATTTTATATACACACAATAAAAAAGGTAAATACCTTATTGATCTATAGGCATATTTTATGATGGGGTACCAAGTAAAAGCCAAATAAAATACAAAAAGAAAATGAGGTTCAAGCATCTAATGTCCTCTTAGGTCATCGATTGACAAAAACAAATTTATATTTAAAAAATTGTTATTATATCGTACCATTCATTTTATTATTTTATTCATAAACTTATCTAACCATAAATTTACTTAAAAATTGAACAGGTACACTGCTTGCATTACTGTTCTTACGATATCTAGGTTTTATTGACTTTTTAATTATAAGCGTCGTTGTTTTACTTTGTAAATTGAAAGTAATCAGGGTCGTAAGTCTTACAGGAATGCATGAAGTTTTATATTTAATGTTGATAATATTTCTGTGTTAATCTAGTAGTTTTGTCACAAAAATATTGTTTCATTTATGTTATAGACATCTTGAGAATCCGTTTTTATATTTTTCTTGCATAGTTTGTTGTGAATATTGTAGCTGTCGATTGATCTGCTAATAAAAATTAAATACACTGCGCACCTAATTTTATATTCATCTTGTTAGAAAGTAGGTTAAACCTGACTTTTTAGCATGGAAACTTTTGAATTTTTTTTTTCATAGTGCTTTTATCGCTTAAAAAGGCATTATATGGCAACTAAAGAAAAATGCAACTGCTGCATTTTTTGTTAGACTTACTCAGGGTATATTGAGCAATTCTTTTTTACGTACGTATATAATTTTTATCGCGTTCCAAAGCTTTAAGTGCCTTGATTTTTTTGCGTTTTTATAACCGTTTTTGACTAAAAACGTTTTTGCCATAAAAATACTTGTATATTTTGTGAAAATTCGTTTTCAAAAAAAACAATGTGTTTAAATCGTGTATTTATACAATAACATGTTTACTTTTACGTTATTTATTATATTTCGTGTATTTTTAAAAGTGTACTTTGCAAAAAATGTTTTTAAAAAACGTTGGTGTAATACGTGTAGTTATCATTTTTTTTGCAGAAAAAAAGTTTTTTAAGAAACTTCTTCCGTTTACGCGTAATTCATCTACGCAAAGAAAACCCCTAAAACAATAAGCTCGGTTAAAATCAATAGTTGTTTTGTACATGAAATATAGATTACACGCATTGTTCAGTTTTTTGCACCCTGCTTTTATTGCTTTTCGCATAGCTAGTATTTTTTTTTATATCTATTTTTTCTTATCTCGCAAAAATATGTAAGCCTGATTTTAATTCTTGCATTTAGCAGATTATTAATAAATTATGTATGCGCATAAAAATAGAAAAAGCAGATATAATTACCCATAGTTGTCAATAAGAATAACATATTCTTTTGGTCAAGGTTTTTCCATTGAATTATCCCTAATGTTTTTTTTATAATAATATGTCATTCCGTACGGAAATCGCCATTTTAAGTCTTCTACCGTTCATTTTCATAATGTTCCTGGTAATTTTTATAGAGTTAAATTTTTCCAGTTTATAACGTTTCCGATTTTTGCAAAAATCCTATAAAAATTTTCCGATTTGCAAATTTTCAGTTTTAAAGGTTTCTAAATAAAAAGTTATGATTGCAAAAATTTTGTAAAAAAATTATTAAATAAAAATTTTTTTAATAAAAATTTTTATGGAAAATACTGCTTTAAAAAATTTATCGATTAAACAAAGTTTTAATAAAAAGTTTTCTTTTATTAATCCCAAAAATTATTCCGGAAATGAAATAATTATAAAATGTTATTGGTGCCAAATCTTTTGTTTATAATTTAACCGCTCACAGAATTTGTTAGAAAAGTATTAAACATAAATTTTTTAATGGAGTTTTTTTTTATTCATAAAAGAATTTTTTTTTAGTGAATTTTTTTTGTATGATGAATTTGATAATATATATTTTCATCATAAAATTTTTATAATCTAAATTTTTTGTCTTAAAAATGTTTTATCTATTTTTTTTGTAAAAAATTTTTTATCTAATTTTTTTGTAAAAAATTTAGCATCTAATTTTTATTATTACAAAATTTTTTTAATCTGATTTTTGTAATTAAAAAATTTTTTAATCAGAAAAGTTTTTGATCGAAAATGTTTTTCTCGCAAAAACTTTTAATCAAAAATTTTTTAATCGGAAAATTTTTTAATCTGAAAATTTTTTAATTGGAATTCATTGTAATTGGAAAATTTCTAATCGGAAATTTTTTGAATGACAAAATTATTTAAACGGAAAATTTAAAAATCGGAAATTTTTAGCAAATAAAATTTTTTAATCAGGGAAAAACTTTAATCTTAAAATCAACCCCGAGACATTATAAAGTGGACAAGGTATGTGCCTTTATATAAAATAATCCGCATGGAAAGATCCGGACGGAATGACCACACAAAAAGACTCTTACGAAAGGGTCGGGACCAAAGAAGTGCCACGCAGTTTTTAATTTTTGCTTTTAGTAGCATAATATTATAAAAACATATTCAGCTTTCATTTAATTTTAAAAATTTACCACACCATTCTTAAAAAATCCTGTAAAACAGAAAAGACACTTTTCAAAAACACCTCTTAATGTGTTTTTAAAGGCTTTCCTTAAAAAGAGGGGGTGTCGCAAAAAAGTTTTTCTAATATGATACAAGTATACTGAAAAACGTTTTTGGAATGTGAAAAAATTACATTTTTTTTTGAAAAACGTTTTTTTTAAAAGAAACGTTTTTCGAAAAGCGTTTTTTAAACTTCGCAAAAATCACAGGCAGTCAAAAACACTTTTTATCACAAAAACGTTTTTGAAAAAACGTTTTTGTTATTTGAAAAATACACGCACCCCTAAAAACACTTTGTTATAAAAAACGCATTCTAAAAATGTTTTTGAACTGTAGAAATATTACTTGTGTTTTTTAAAAGCGTTTTTTGCTTATAAAGCGTTTTCAAGAACACCTGTTTTTGGCGAAAAAATCAGGCCCTAAAATTTTTGCTTAATTTTAAAGCTACCAGAACTAATGGTTCATCACCAGATTAGCAATTAGTTTCTTAATGGGTATCTTATCATCTAATATTACTCTTTTTTTACAACGAGGAATTTAAAGCTTGTGCGGATACTAATAGTTTAAGTTTACATTCTAATGAGGGCACTGTTTTACGGTTTAGGTGCGCTTAAGTTTCGATGAAAATTTATGCATAGTTATTGGTGTATAGATTGTGTGTGTTCTTATCTCGCTTCCTATATTGTACCTGTCGACAAGGCTAGCACGTTCATATCTTCAATTTTACTTATCGTGTAATTTTTTTATGCCAATATCATATCTATTCAAACAACAAACCTAGATTAGTTATTTAGTGATTCATAAAGAGCAGCCTTGCGTGTAATGCCGGATACTTCCGTATGCTGTTGTATAGGCGTATATATTTTGTATATAACAAGAGAGGAAATAAAAGAAAAATAAAATAAATAAATAAGATGTACGCAAAACTTATTTTTTCTATTGCCTAAGTAATATTACATAATTGCAGTTATGTCCTTATGTAGGGCTTATCTTCACAAATAGTTCTACGGTACTTGTTTCGTATACATGTTTTTGAGTTTTTTGTTAAATATCGGCATCATTATATTTATAAAACAGCTTTTTCACCGTTGATTACAAGTGACGTATACATTTGCATTTTTACGTAGTGTTTGATTTTTTTGTATTATTTTTTTTTTTTTGATTTTGTTCAAAAACCTTTTTTATTCTTTATATGTCGGTCGGTATAAAAACAATCATTTAATTATAAGAAAGTGCTTTAAAGAACACAAAAACGAAAAGCTTATGAAGGCGTGTTCTTTATACTGTTTTTAAAACGTTTTAATACAGTTTTTAAAAGCACTGTTTTTTTAAAAGCATGTCTAAGTATAAAAAAATATTTTAGTGGAAGATTTTTATATCTAAAACAGTAAAAGAACAGAAAGTGTATATCTTTTTCATACAGCAGTTTTCTATTTGAAAGGTTTTATAAAAACGTTTTTTACCATTATAGTTCATAATAAAAAAATTAACTTACTGAAGAATTTTTTTTATTAAATTTTTTTTTTTTTAGTTCGTGTTCATACATTCGACAAAAAAAATATTTTTTAAACTGCCATCCTCTTATTGTTTGTTTTTTCTTTTTCGGACTACACTAGGGGGTGAAAAAAATGTTTTAGCTAATTTTTTATCTCATAAAAATGTAAACCTTATTCAAATGAGCAGCTGAATTACAAAATAAATTGTTTTATGCAGTGGTCTTCAAACATGCTCATTTTCAGTTTTTTTATACCCTTCTTGAAGACGGAGACTTTTGCTTGAACAAAGAACTCAGAAGAAAACAGATACAAAACATATCTTACCAATAATCAAAAACTCAACATATATCAAAAAAGGTTGAACGCGTTGCAACATATAGATTGGGACACAAACGATTTATAGAATAGTAAACAAGCAAATTTCGGACTACAATATAACATAAATATACAATGTGACAGAAAACTTCTTCTTGTATTGTGTCGAGTTTGTATCATCCTATAACTGAAAAAACTATAAGAAGTATATAATATGCTAAACTATATAATAACCCGAACGAATCTATTTTATTAATAACTACAAAACAGAAAAATCTATTTAAGACACAATATCGTTACAGTTTCGTAGTAAAATGGTAATAAAACAAATACGAATCTTTTAATTTAATAATAAAAATCAGTTGATTGTATTATACTTTATATTAGGCATTCATTTGCATATGCGAAAATCCTTGTGTTACATGTTATCATATGATTACCAATTTTATATCATAATCAGGCCTCTGAAAATAGCGAATTTTGATCAAAAATTTTCCAATTTCCCTAATTTCACGTTTTACGAAAATCATAAAAATTAGAATTTTTCTTTTTATGTTGTAAACCAACTTTTCATGTAAAAAAAGTATGCATTGCTTTTTTTCGTTCCACTTTTATTTTTTGTCAAAAACAAGCTAATTAAAGTGTATTTGTTTTCCTTACAGGATATCTGCGTAAAACTCAGATAGATTTTATATTATCTTTTTTTCTTTAAGGAAATATAAAAACACATGATACATTAATTTTTGAAAACCATAATTTTACGCGGTAGATCTCATGAGTATATTATAAACCTATGTAAAGACATGGTTTTAAATTTACCATTTTTTACAATAATTCCTTAAGGAAAACAACCAGCAAGATGTATTAATGTATTTCCTTTCCGAACCCATAGTGTAAAATAAAAACCGGTGCAATTGTACTATCATTCAAAATTAAAACGAATTTCAGAAACCTGTTAATATTTAAACTAATATTGATACATTCGATTCCATATCTAAAAATATAAATATTGATAAGCATTGCGACTTTTAAATTTATAAATTTTCTAAAGGAAAAACAAATACACGCCCTATAACAACATAAAAAAGTTAACTTGCGGATGACTGTAAAGTAGATAATGGAAAAATAAAACTTAAAACTAATATTTGAAAAGCAAGCTTCAAAAAAAAGACACTAGAAAGATCCCTGATCAGTTAAAAGGCGCAAATAACTATGTTTAAATGCACATATTTGCTTTGTGGTGTAAGGTATGCTTTTAAAAAATAAAAAAATGCAAAAAGACAAAAGCAAAAAGGAAAAAGGAAAAATAAAGATATAATCTATAAACTTAAATGTTAAGTGGATTTAATGTCACCGCAAATAAAGAATATTGTTAAAGTTTTATTAAAAAGCCGCAGAAAAAGCTTTCTTTTGAGGATTTTTTTCAGAGTTTGTATTTTTTTATAATGAAAGCTGTTGTTAAGATAATAGTTTGATTTATACCTTCTGACGATTAAGTACACATTTTTGTGCTATAAGCAGTTAACCTCACGTTAAGATACAGGTTTGGATTATTTTATTGCTAAATCCATTGTTCAAAGTACCTTTCTAATCTATACTATTGACAAATTATACAACAACATTGGGCTGGATTGGTTTCTAATTATTGAGAAGACGCAAAAAAAGCGTATATAAATTTCTGGACTACAAAGATTGGTCTACAAAATGCAAACTTGGATAAATATCGTGACTATACGGTACTGCCAATCGATTTTAAAAAGTATAAGAAATACGTTTTTATTAAATATGCATATAAAATAATTTAGAAAAAAAATAACATGCTTGTATGTATCAAAAATATCACATGTTTCTAAAATACTTAGAAGTCGTTTTATTTTTAGTATTTTTTTTATAGAATCAGTTTACATTTCTTGTTTTCTTTAAGAAAAGAACGACGATGCACCTTTTAAAATGTATTTATTTGCATTTGTGATTCAAGTATTTTTGACGCCCAAAGTATTTAGAAAGTTTTCTATTAATTAAAATTTCTAAATATGTATATGGTCGCTGTCTGTACAGCTTTTTATACAAAGAACGTGTTAAGCATTGCAATGGCTGTAATTTTTTTTATAATGCTTTTTATTAGCTTTTTCGTATTATACCACTAATAATTTTTTTAAAAATGTCGATATAACTGTGTAATGGAAAATAATAAAGATAATGTAAAAAGTCTGGTTTAAGCGAAAATAAGGTCGTTTAATTTCTCGTCACTTTAACATGACTTGTTGCTGTTTATTTTTTAAATCAGCGAACTTCTTGGCCACTTACTTTATTACACCAACCATTAAAAACTGTAATATTAAAAGAAAAATTTTATCTTTTGTATGTGCTTATAAGATAACTACATTTTAATATACGTTGGCCTTGTAACTTAAAATCCTTCTAAACGATAGGAAAGTGTAAATATACAGAATTGTAAACTGAATAATGTGATTCACGCAAAAAATATTTAAAAATAAAAAAAAAACGTAATTGTAAGCTTCCAACATGCAATATACTAACATATAAACGAAACACAAGTTTTGCACTAGTAAACTAATTTTTACAACTTTTGTACTTGATGCATTAGGTTTAAAAATAAATAGTTTCTGCTTCTTCTTTTTTTCTTATTAAAAAGTTCGCATACGAATTTATTTTTGTTGTAATATGCCTCGTAAAGATAAATTCTCTATATTTTTTGTTTTACTTTTTTGTTTTTATGGCAGATGTTAGGTGTAAATATGAAAAACCCTAATTTATTAGCAATAAAAATATACGACACAGATTTACAATAAAAATTGCGTTTTTTATGTATTTGATTCATTTGAAACGTAATAAACTGCTTTACATAACAATTAAAGTGCTTTACATTTATTTACTTAATGTAATTATATCGGATGCAAATTATAAAACGCCTTTTCGCCTAATCTGTATTAAATATTGCGCTATTTTAGTACATAAATGACCAATTTTTTTTACCCGTGTAAAAAAACGTCTTTTCCCGAAATCCTCAATTTCACCTTGCATTTTTTTCCCAGACTAGGGGGGAATTGAGAATTTTGAAAAAAAACACAATTTTCAAAGGCCCAATTAAAATACTTGAGCACCATGTTTTTAATTTTAATTCTTCTTGATTCGCATCTTCAAATTTAAAATTACAAAATCTTCTATCAGCCTGTTGTAATTCCGAAACGTATTATATTCGCATATTTATATAGTCGTAAGGCCTTATCTCTAAATATGTGTAGTATTGTGGAAGTCTTCTTTTAATTTTGGCATCATACTCTTTTATTTGCATTGATCAATGAGGGGTCAAAAAAAAAAACACTGGGTCAACATGTTATTGCTAACCAAAACAAAAAACTATTAACTTAACATCTAAATTTGACAAGAAAACTTGTATAACTGTTTCGACTAAAAAAACTGAAAACAAAAAAAGGCTAAACTGTAAGGTCTAAAAAACAACAAGAGAAATTTATTTCTCACACCGACAAATTTATTGCCTTCAAATGAGGTGTGTCTTTTGGACGCTATACATATCTTTGCTAACACTACCCTTTTTACTATATAAAAGGGATCGTCTTGCTGTATACACATTTATTTTGCCACATAATCTGCTTTGAATAACAATCTTTTACCCTTAGTATAGTCTTGAACATTTTTTTACACGATAAAAATAAAAAACTTTCTGGCAGTTAACAAAAAGATAAAACCGATAAAAACGTTTTAAAGGTAATAATTAGTCCATTTGCTGGTAGAATAATTGATATACTGCAAAAAGAAGATGCTCCAACTCACTGTTTAAAAAAGACCGTAGCAATAATATATGCAGTGTATTTTCAGTTTAAGATCGTTTTAATGCAGCTGAAATTCCTTGTCTTGATACAAATGCTTAAAAATTTGTCGTAATGTGCTGTAAAGATAAAAGTACACTTTTTTCACAAAAAAAAAAAAAATGCACTAATCTGAAATTAATATTATCAAAAAAAATTAGTCAAGCTCTAAATTTTCTTTTCTTTGCATTTAACCCTTTGTCTTTACATTATAGTAGTTTTTAAACACCTTGTCTTTTAAATAAAAGCTTTGACATTGATTACCGATGTTTTATAGAATACACAAACCGAGAAAAATGATTTATTATGTCAAATGCAACATATATTTAAACATATATTTATTTCAGTTTTTTTGTTGACATCCATTTTTAAATTGCAAAATTATTGTTCTTGTATTTCATAAATGTTCTTTTTTGATACATGATTTTTGTTTACAACATTATATGTCTAATAAACTCTTTATAATCGTGCAATCATAAAACTTAAGCCACTTTTTTTGTGTAAAAAGTATTCAAAATAAATAGTTTGACGAATGGATTTTTATCACGGAATTTTTCTGTGAGAAGGGTGCGACAAAAATCCGCCTCTTAGCATAACACTTGTTTTTCGTACGTGCTTTTTATATGTTACGTAACTTTTTGCGTAGCAAAAGCAGATATTAGATAAAAAAAATATTTGACATTTTTTTGGATTGGAATTCTGTATTTTGTGAAACGGCACTTGCATTTGTTTTTCTTTTATATTGCGCGCGGGCAATATGCATCACCTTACAATACACATGTTTGTTTTCTATATATATTTGCACTATAAAATTATATACCTGCTAAAGAAACATAAGCTCGGTTGTTACATTGTTATATAGAAAGAGTTTGGTAAAGTTGTATCATAACAATTGTACATATGACCTTTTTTTTAAACTTTTTGCAGATAAATTTTGGCATGCGCATCAGTAAATCTGCAAAATATTTCACTTACAGTAAAAAAGATTGTCTCATATATATCTTCATCCCACTAAAGGCAAATATACCCGACAAAGGCATAATCGTTTATATGTAGTTATAATGAGTAATGCTTGTTGTTTATATTCATAAAAAATTAAATGCTTTTATATTATAACTATAGGGTTCTAACAGTATTGCACTTAAAAAAAATATTTCTTGCTTATTCTTAACGTAAAATGCAAATAAAGCACGTTACAGTAAATCAATGGAGGTTTTCACAGACAGATATTTTGTTTCCTGTTGATCTATGGGTTGAATTACAAAAGCAATTAGCTTCTGGCTCTGTATTTGCATTTCTATATTTTGCCAGTATAATTACGCATATATTTCTGTATAAAGTTAAATTTTTTGTTAGAAACATGTTTGATTATTGCATGTTACACTGAGGTTTCATATGGTAGTTTTGTCGAAATAAATATTTTTATTTTAGTATATCCAAAAAAATCTTTAAAAAGCATATTAAAAAAAATAAGGCCTCAAATAAGCTTTTATGTAAGTATTTGTTTGATTTAATAAGCATATCTATACTTTTTGTTGCAATAAGCTAAAGGTATGCCTCTTTATAATGTTATACGATAATATAATATTTTTTTGTATAATTAAGTAGTTTAAAAATTATCAGCAATATTTACACCTGCTGATATTTTTTCTTAAAGCAGAAGCATGATTATTAATAATTTATAATTATTATTTATAATAAATTGTAGTTATTATTTTATATAAATTATAGTTATAAAAATAAAATTAAGTAAATTAAACAATTTTTATTAATATTTAAGACATCCCAGGCATGTTACAATATGCAAATTTACAACATAGCAAAAATGGATACAAAATTGTACTTACAAAACATAATGCATGCGCTTTATATTGTACACAGTCGCATAGTTTTTATTTATCGGCATAACATTTCTTTTTGCGTATTTTTGTACTTTTTTTGAGAAATTAAATCGGATTTGTTTTTGAGACAGGAATATACAAACAGAAAGACCAAAATTAAAAAAAGTAAATAGAGATAAATATTGAACATAAATACGGCAAAATTGGTACATGCATTAACATAGATTAATATAAATATACATGTTACATGATTAATAGACTTAACTGCCTTTTAAGAATATATACTTTGAACTTAAATATCTTTTTATCAACATACAATCAAAACAGATGCATATTGATATGCAGAGAGCGGATTAACGCTTAATAAGTACACATTAGTATATTGTAAAATATTTTGTATTTTTTTCTGGCAATTGTAACTAGTTTCTAATATACCACAAATACTTTAGCTTCTTATAGATCAAAACACAAAAAAAGTAAAAACATTTGTGTTTTCATGGATATAAATATACATGAAAAAATATAAAGTCATACTTGAGAAGCAGTCGAAAAATTTTTTTGGTATTTTCGAGAAAATCAAGAATGATGAACAAAAATTTAGAGAAAATGTAACGACATCTATTTTCGTTTTATGTGGCAAATTTTAATCTCATTTTTAAAAGAAACGAAGTAATATAGTTTTAATACATATACATAGACATACAGTATAGTCAAGTTCATAAATTAGCCACATAAAAATTTATCTATTTATAAATTGATGCGCCCATCATACAAAAATACAAATATTCTTGAGTTAATAATGGCAATTTATAAAGAAGAATGTTTTTTGGTATGTAAGTCTTGTACTTTTTTCTTTTAAGACGTGAAATAAAATGAATTAATAATAACTGAAGAAAATTGACCGCAACCTGACAAACATAATTTGCATGACAAAGCATCTTTTTATTTACATGTTTTCTACATAAAAAAATTTACAAGGAAAAATGAATTCTCTAAATATTTATTTCTTAATTAATAAACCACATCATATTAATGTATTTTTCTCACACATTTCTTTTTCTTTTTTTCCTTTTCTTTTTACTTAAGGTACTGCCATTCCCGTAATTGTGTTGTATTAGTTGTATTTGTTTACAACAATCGACAAATAACCTTTTTGCGGATTTTTTACGCATACATGCGATTTTTAAAATGCGTATCATTTTGTTTTCGACGACAACATGCCTTAATCTTTTTTACATAACGTTTTTTCTAGACGCAAATATGCGGTTTTGAAGTTCCTTCTATATAATACTTAAATAAAAAGAATTAAACATACGGATGTATATTCAAGGATATATAGCAGTATTGACCTAAAAAAACTACAAAAATATTTTTGCAGAGGTTTTATAATACACCGTATATTTATATAACATTAACATGTTAGGAATAATAACTGTTTTCTAATGTATTTTATACACTTACTGATACTTCATATGATGTATATGCAACATTTTACAGGCATAATTTTAACACACTGTATTTCGTCGGGTTCTTTAAATATCTATTTTCTGCATATTACGTACAATTTTGGCGCGTTCATATTTTATTCACTGTGTTTCCACACTCTTACAACAATACTAGGTTTTCATAGCTATTTTATTGTAAACCAAAAAAAAGGCTTACATAAACACATAAAATGCACAACGTTTAAAGCATTCCAGTGTCATCAATAACACTATTATGTAAAATGCACATTTTAATAATGTTTTGTTAAATGTAGATTTTTAGTAGGTAATTAATTTTCTGTGTATTTAAAATACTCACTTACACAGTTCTATGCTGCATTCGACTAGTGAACAAGTAACAACATGCTTTAATAAAGCATAAAATTAGATTTTCTAGGCTGCGGTTATTAGATTTTTTATGCAAGAGTGTACCAAGTACTTTGTAAAGATGAAGCAGTTTTTAAGAGAATACTAAGCAAAATCTAGAACTGTTTATTTAGTATCAAGAACACGTTATACTGTCATCAATCTGAATGACACAAAATCGAAAAAATCAACGGCTCTCACGCAAAACCATGGTGCAAAAGAAACTCTTGAACATAAAATAGGCAACACACATCATTTCCATATTCCGCATTTCAGATAGTATTGCATAGTATCTCAAAGGAAATCATATAGGGATATGCTTTATTGTCTATGACCCTTTTTGCTTTTTAAAAACTACATGTAATAAATTCGATTAGGCGGCTGTATAAAAGTTATGGTACGTCTAGGTTTTGAATACTTTAAATAACTGCAGATTACGCATTAATTTTTTTTTTGCCTTGCAACGTACTATTTGCAATCGAAAGAAGTATGATAAATTTTAACCGGTCGCAAGATGGGCCAAAAACTGCAGCCTAAAGGGACGTATTTTTTTTTCTGTACGAAAAAATATGAAATATTCTGCACGAAATTTCCGTACGTAAAAATTTGATTTGTGTACAGAAAAAAAATACACCAATGTTTTTTCGTATAGATATTTTTTTTTCATACCCTTGTTTAAATGAATATTTCTTTTCTTTTAATATTTTTAATGATCTTTAACATCATACATACGAATGACATACTTCTTGCAATTCACTTGAGTAAATTGCACAAAAGAAAATATTTCAGAACACGAGACTGGCTAAAAAATTGTATCACTAATAATATTGAGGTGCAATTTGTCAAGTAGTTGCAGCTTATAGTTTTTCAAAAAAATAGTATCGTGGATTTACTTACGTCCGCTTCAACCATAACAAAAAATGATTTAAATACGTATTTTTTAATTTACATGTTATATGTAACTAGTAAAATTACATATATAGCTTAGCTGATAAATTTGAAAGGTCTACACATTACTGTAAATAAGCAATTGTAACAGTAATTAATTGCATGTTAGTATTAAAAAACAGATATATATTTACCAGATATTAATGAAATGCAGGTCATAGATAATGATATTAACAAGTTTTCCCGTTTTTGGAACAGTTCTAGCTATTGACGGAACACATGTTGAGATCACGGCGCCTCCAGATGATCCTGGAACCTATTATAATTACAAGGGGCACTTTAAATGTAACTAGCTGGTGGGATGTTATCATATTGGAAAAATACGCTATGTGTTTGGTCCTGGATATGGATCCTCACATAATTCTTTTGTTTACAGGAACTCTGGCTTGCCTTCTTGAGGTGGCAGCACTGCTCAATGGATATCATATTATAGCTGATGGTGCCTATCCAGCATCTGCCAAACTTATTAAACCATAAAACGGTAGCTCATTTCGTATTGAAAAGCAATACTACCAGAAATTAAGCCAGCAGAGAATGAAAATTATGCATGCATTCAGTTTTTTTAAAAAAAAGTTAAGAAGATTTAGAAATTGCGTCGTAAATGAAGAAATAGAAATGTATCAAAAAATTTTTATTTCTGTTATAGTATTAAACAATCTAGTTTTAGAATGCAGCATAATAAAAATAAGAGCTTTATAGATTAATTGAATTCTTTTAGGTTTTTGTTTGCTTTGAATACGCAATACCATTCATTAAAAGTTCTTTCTGTTTTCAAAGTTTTTTTTTAGTCAATAGATCATTTAACTGACTGCTTATACTAACCATTATGTCATTAGTTTGTATCAAATCACGTGTCAAAGGCGCAAGCTTATACATTCACGTTTTGTATTATATTTTCTTCATGCACTTTATGATTCAACAATTCATTTTCTTTATTAGTATTTGCGTGTTTTACACTTCTTGGCTGCAAATATTGGCTAAAAAGATCATAAAATTTATTTGAATACTCGAGCATGCCCTCTACGCATCCTCAATTTTCTTCCTTGTTCCCCTATCATGATTCTTCGTTGTTAACATATTCACTGCTAGTATATTTAGTGTTTTCCAGCTGTTCCTTTTCTACATCATCGGTATTATATTCAAATTGTAATATGCTAGACTGGTTTTCATGCATACTTGATGCTTCTTCAATATCCCGTATACTCTTTTTATTATCTTTGGGGTCCTTTGTGTGTGCATTTTCTACTTTCTTACAATCTTATTTCATACATTCTTCATTCACGCGTGTTCTTTGGCAGGAGATTTCTACCTTCTCAAACATTTGTTTCAAATAATGCCAAATATGTCCATTTTGGTGCTGATGAGCCAAATCTTTTCAGCTTAAGCAATACACCTCGATATTTATTTAACAAGGCATTATATTTCTCTCTGACGGATCAAAAAAATGAACCAAATTACTTAATTTTTTTGACCATTCCCAACATTCCGTAAAAGCATGAAGTTTCTTTTCATACTTTATAAATTCTGCACTCATTTTCTCTGAATTTCTGGTATCTACTAATATTCGAACCTGTTCTTTTGTAAACTTCATTTTATAAGGGGGTCTTCAAAAATAATTATGTATAGAACACACTATACGAAAAAATGTACGTATGGAAGCCGGTTTACGGACAGAAAAAAAAATACATCAAAAAAAAACTTCGTACCGAAAAATCTTACGTACAGAAAAAAATTACGCCTGATTTATAAGGAAAGTTTTTCGTATAGAAAAAAAAATACGTCCCTTAAGTAACATTTTTTTTGCGTACAGAAAAACTATAATGCCTGTCATCTCATGTTTGTAAGACGCATAAAAAATGTGTGGTAGTAAACCTATGCATATTTTTATAAACCCTGGATTGAAAACAGCATAAAACTAAAACTGCCAAGCCAAATATCGATAAAGTAAATTCGGTAAAGCAATTTATTTTGCTTAGTTGATCCGCTGGGCTATGCAATAAGAATAAATACATTTGCTTCTATTATATGGAGGCTTCGATAAATAAATAAATATTAAACAGTAAAAAAACTTTTTTAGATAAAAAAAACACAATTAAATTTATTTTACGAACATAATAAACCTTTTTTGATTAAAGAACAGTTTTTTTGGAACAAAAAAACAAAATCAATTTTATTAAAAAAGCTGTTCAGAAACATTTTTTAAAATTCACATGACCATAGTTGTTTTTTTTTGTAAAAAATAGTTTTAAAAGAATTCTTTAAACACGTGCTTTTATTTATGGAAAAAAATTTGTATAAAAAAAAATTGTATTTTTACAACAACAAGCCCTTAGTCTTTATCGAAACGATAATTGTAAATAAAATGGCAATACATTACTGCACTTTATAAAAAAAAATTGTACTTAAAACAAATATCTGAAAGGCGTATGGATCCAGTATTCATCCGTGTAAAAAGCATTTTGAAAATGGTTTGCGTAACAAATTTAAAGCTTTTAACTTTTTTTGTTGCTCTTTTTATCATAATTCAATAAAGTATTGAACAGATTGTATCGCTGTGTCGATCCACTTAAAGTGCAAGACTAAAAAAATCAAAGTACAAATTTGTGCACTTTGTATTTTTTTTTTGCATTTTACTACGCTTACAATGTGTAAATATTACTATTTTGGGTTCGAAAATACATACAAACGGACTTTACTCGCTAGCAATACGCGTAGCATCGCTATATACTTGCATATACTAGGACAATACTTGAAAACTGCAAAAAATAGATAGTATCAAAAGACGCAACTGCGCTTTAAAACTTGCATGTCTATATAAAAGGTAGTTTGTAATGCTTGCACGGTTTAGAAGTTTCTAAGTACGCCCATAGATTGATTTTTTTAATGTGTGTTTTTCTTACTTGAATGCAAGAAAAATTATATTTAAAAAAAAACTTCAACTGAAAACCCTCTTTTTACTTATGTGATAACTATATATTACAAAAAAAATCTTAAAGGCATAATAAAAAACGGGTGTCTTTTTTGGGAAAAATAAAAGAAAATCTTGTGTGCTGCAATACAAATTTCTGTCACTTGCCACTTACCCGCATTTATATCACTTTAAAATTACACAAATAAGCCCAGGTAATTATCTATGTTGTATTTTCTTTGTGCGCATAAAGACCATTGATTGATATGTAAACATAAAACCATTACAGATTTTATAATATATGCATAAAAGTTATTTATATCTGTGATAAAATGCTATACGAGGTTATTATCATTTTGGCCTGTATGACACGAATTCCGGCGTATGCAAAACAGTAAAAATGCCTATCAGGCGTTAGGGTGTCACAAAACCTATTAAACCATGAGAAGGTGTTTTTTAAGGGTATTTTAAGATACCATCTTGCCTGTGCAGTAGAAGCATGCATTGTTTAGTACATGCGCATTACACAATTTGTTTTTCTTTTTATATAGAACCATACTAGAACTTACGCGCAAATAATTAAAAAAATATGCACAAATTGCAAAAAAAGTACAATGCACAATAGTTATTTATTTAATAGACTAACTAAAAAAGGTGTAAACGGTATGGGTCGTATACATAGAAGTGAAAAAAGTTTATGTTTTATCTTTACATGATCTGTAATAATTATAGAGACGTTTATGTTTTTTTTTTTATTTATTACACTTGTAAAAAATGTAAAAGTTAACAAGTATGAATACAAATATACCCCAAAACTAAGAAAAAAGTGGCAAAGGCACAAATTAGTAACAATTTGCAAAATAAAGTTTTTAAGCCTAGTATAACGGCAGATTTATTGCGGATGTCGTAAAATATTTACTAGTTGTGTAAAACATAAACAATGGAGGGTTCGAGTGGTATAAAAGAATAATATAGAGGCCAAAAGAATGAAAGATACATATTAGATATGATTAGTACATGGAAGTATGATGAATGTCGTCGAAGTGTAAATGTCAAATGATAATTACAAAAGAAATATAAAAAAACGGATAGAAGAGTAAATAATTTTTAAAAAAAAAAGATGGCAAAAAGTGACAATAATCAGTGATATTTATGCTTTAACTCTTAGATAAAAGACATATACAAGGCAATAATTATGCTTTAATGCACGAATTCAGGGCATTTTGCGCAAAGTTGCAGAACAAATAAATAAAAAAAGAGGGTTATATAAGCATAATTTTTTTCACCATAACTTTTGCAATAAAAACGAGAAGACAAAATAATATAAAGAACATCTAGTTTTATCTTTTGGTGATCTATCTTAGTTGTATATCGTGGCAAGAAACTAGAACAATGATAGTTTACAAAACAGAAAAATAAATTTATAAATACGAAAAAAGGTATAAACTCATAAAAACAAGCAAATTTACTACAGAAGTTGCTTTAAAAAGGTAAAACTAGTATACTATCAAGAAAAAAGGATGAAAACGATTTTTTCATTTACAATTCCGCGGGAAATTTAGCTGATTAAACAACTCTAATAAACAAGCGCGGTGGTTTGCAATATGCAAAGTCTGATAGATTTGGTTGCACGCAACACTTACAGAATAACACGTATGTAAAAAAATAAGCGCGATATCAAATTATCTGACTAAATGCATCTGTTAAATATTGTTATAAAAATAATAAAAAGCAGTGAACAATATTGAACAGCTTTTAGATACAAAAATACTGTGTATACGGTGATCAAAAAACTCCAAGACACGCAAACGCATTCATATTGTCGTGCATAATTGTTGGTGATAAAACGCCATATTTGCCTATTTCATCACCTAAAAAAGAAATGGTTATAAAGTCGATGGCAAGACGTCTCCGGCCAAAATACAAGCTGATAAATGCTTGTAAGACCCTGGTATCTTGATTCCGCAGGTCAAA
>JAQFYM010002972.1:0-20631 GCA_034694785.1 Agrenia bidenticulata | reverse complement strand
ACGATGCCCTTTAGCTGTGTAATGTAAAAATATAGATAATAAAAAAAGTAAAAGTCGGTTTTTTTTGCGGGCTCTAGTTATAACACAATAGTATTTTATAATCGTTTTTAAAGTATAACGAAAAATTATTTTTGTTAATTATATGCCTTTATATATTTTTATATTTTTGCTTGTGTGAATTTTACTAGTAATGTAGTACGTATTATTAATTTACTGCAATCTGATTACAGACGCAAAAAAAAAACGGCTAATAGCAATTTTTATAATACAATAAACGCTTAGTAAAACACAAATGCCATATAAAAAGTATTTTTTTATAAGATATGTCCTTTTCTTCAAAAAAACGAAAAAGAAGAAAAGGTTGCTTTAACCGCAAATTTTTCTACATTTTAAATACAAAGACAACAATTTTTGTACATTTTCCTATGTTTTTTGTAAAAATAAAACTTACATTGCAAAAAAAAAAGAAAATACACTAAATTTTTGTATCATATCTATGCAAAATTAGTTTTTTTTATATTTCTTTTACATCCGCTATCTTAAAAAATAAGGCGAGTTCTTTCATAGATTATATATTTTTCGCCAGTCTGTTTTCTTAAAAAAAGACATCCCGTCGTGGTTCCTTTATTTATATGTGTGTATTTGTAGATTGCATATGCGAAACATATCTCTAATACTTTTTTTTTGAAATATGGTATAATATGCAAAACATTTTCATAAATGTATTTTACTGATAGTAGGTTCTTTTTTTTTACTTTTCGTTGTTAATTTATAAATTTTGATCCAGGTGTAAAAGAAACGATTTTTTTTTTTTGTTTTTGCCTTTTTGGTAATTATTTTGAACCCTTTCGGTTTTCTGATAAAAACAAAAACTACAGTACATGCTGCACTAATTTCTTTTATAAAAAGATTAATGGGGTTACAGTATTAAATGCACCATAAATTACCGTAAACGTAATATTTCCAATATTCATACATATATTAAATATAACGCTTGCACATAAGTATAACAAGACATATTAGAATGCAAGTAAAAAAAATTGTACTAGCAATATTGTTAACTTTATTGTACTTATACACTGGGACAAGGGCTTGGCAAAGGAGGAAGGAAACCAAGGGTTTTTCCGCGGGCCCCGTCAGAAAAAAGGGGCCTTTTTGTCTAATTTTATAAAAAAATATTTTTTAAAAATGTAAATTTGTTAATTTTACAGATAAATGTTTTTTGAAAATATTGTCTCAAATGTAGTAATCATAATTCTATACACGTTTTGTGGACTTTTCCCTTTTGGGGTTTCCTTTTTTATGGTGCCCTGACTGGGACACGACCCTCAAAAATTATCGGCGTTTTTACGGGGGCACGGGTCGTAAGCTACGGTTCACGGGCTCTCGTATAGGACCCGAGGCAAAAAAAAAAGTCTTAATGACTTAACCTTTTTTATGACTGAAAGATAATTTATATTTTGTCTATCTTTGACAAAATAAAGTAGCAGAATACCCTACCATATAGTTGTAACATAATATGGCAAGCAAATACTATAATAATACATATTTCAGATCATCAAATGTTAAAATAAAATCAACATGCAACTAATTTTTTGCTAAAAAACATTAACAACTGTAATTACACATCGAATATCTAATATTAGCATTTGTTTTGTCAAAAATTACATTTTATATATTTTTTAAGTGTCAAATAATGTGCATTACTTTTATTTGTGAAAAAAAACATCAATATAAAGCGAAATCAAGAACGTCTATTTTGCTCGTGATAAGACATACTTTTAAAATTAGCTGTTTTCTATGACTGTTACTGAAAAAATCATAAATATATTTTATACTGTTATCTATCAGATTAAAAATTCACGTCTTCTAAAAAAATTTAAATAAAACTCCGAGTAAGCAAAACAGTTTTTTTGTCACTTTTGGTATCCATAATCTTATATTTATAAAAATCCTGCAATCGAATAATTAAAGATAAGAAGATTTTATTTTTCACAAATCTACGCATTCTAAAATCCGAGTATTCGGTATTCCTAGTGTTTTTAACACGATTATTCGACGATTTAACTGTTCCGATCATTCCAATTTCCAGATACCTTTTTTTCGAGTACTAAAAATAAGAGTGTTTATTTTCCGATTAATGGGTCTATTTTTTTTTTGATTCTGCAAGATTAAACATTTTTTTTTGCTATATAAATATCACTGTATGTTTTTTTTAGTTCCAGCTAAAAGCTATCGCAGTTTTTTATGATTTATCAACAATCACCAAGTCGCTGCTACCGTCTAAGCGCATAAACTCCCCAAGCGCACTTGGCGATGCCAAGTACTAAAATGGCACAAATTTAGCAATCAGGGCCGTTAAATTGGTACTTGGCGTCCGCCATGCGCACGTGGCAGATTTGCGCTTTAAGGCAAAATAAATATAATTGTAATGTATTTTAGGTACATATACGATATATAGCTAAATATACGCGGTTTTTTTTTTGCACTAAAACCTACTTGAATAGTCAAAAACATAAGAAATTTCATTTGCACGTTCGAGATTGCAAATAAGTAATTTACTATTTACAATATATTTTATATAATTTACGAGCTAGCATTTTATTCAGAGAATATATTTGCATATAAAGAACGTGCTTTTACCTGTCACAAAAATTTATTCGCGTATAAAAATGTAATTTTGTGCGTTTTTTACGTCTTAAAAAAATAAACCCCTGTAAGGAAAACATCGTTTTAAGCAAAAAAAAAAAATTGAAAGTACTTCTTTATGCATTTCTATTCACATCTTTACAGCAAGAAAATCCTAGCTATTTAACTGTGTTTTCAATAGTATTTTTGCATATTAAAACATACTAAAGTGTTCATTCTACTTTATAACATTACATATCATAAAAAAATAAGCAAAATTTTTTACCATTTTAGCAAAACTTTAGTACCAAAATTTACTAAATAGAAATGTTACCCACAATTTATCATATCATAGCCCGTACGGGTACAAAAGAAAATTCACGGGGGCTGTTCCGGGGTCATGTCTATATTTTGGCACGAGTTTCGAGCAAACCATTTTTACGTTTTCTGTCTCAGCTTACACTTAAATAATTAAACTTATACATAACTAAAAAACATATAATCTAAAAAATACAACTTAAAAGCATATAAATATAAGGCACTCCCGTTTCGGTTAGCGGTAAGTTACTAAGCGGTGATTGTGGGTAAATTACTTTGCGATTTTCAATGGTTACCGTTAAGTATTTTTCGTTCATTTTTTTGCCGGGTATTTAATCAAGCTCAATATCATAAAGACAAATTATGCAGATAAAAAATATACATTGTGAATTTTTGAACCTTTAAGATACAAAGTAAACGTGCTTGTAAACCGTATTGAAAAGTTCACAGGCACATATCGTGGATCTCTTAGACTTTTAATAATGCAAAGGTGTATTATTGTTCATTGTAAATATATGAAAAAATTAAAAATAATGCTATTAAAAAAAGCATTTTTTTGAAATAAAATTAATTCAAATTATGTTTTAGTCCCCCAAACACCATTTCGTGTTTAAAATAACTCATTTTATATTTCGAAATGCCGGGCAATAACAAAAACTTCTAAAGTGGGTTTATTATAGCAATATGTGATAATTGATGTGGGTTTTTGGATAATCAAACCCAAAAAAGGTTATATTTATTGATTTGAACATAACAAGTTTTTTTTCGAAATTTATACCGTAATTTTTTTGCTGCAAATCTATAGTTTTTTTTTCTATCTTCTCTATGTAAACACATTTTATCTTTCCAGCGGCATACAAAGTCCACAAGGAACGCATTTCTTAATGTCTATAACAAATGATTGAAAAAAAGGGTACATAGTCTTAAAAAGGACGTCCATCTAAAATTTAATCATAGTATAAAATAAAAAATCTATAAATAGATAAAAAAGGCACATTTTTACCACTCTTTGTTTAATGAATAAAATGAATATGTATTTTAAATAAGAGATATGTAAGAAAACAACATCCTGCAATCTATTATAATTGAGATATGCATTTATCGTGTTTTTTTATTAACAATGTATTTTGTAGATATTTTTTTATTGCCAAAAAAAATCACAATTTGAATTATAGAATTTATCTCATGCATTTCTACTTTAGTAGCGAAATATGACGGTATATTACAAGATATGTTTTTATAACAATTGATTTAAATATTTGGGAGATATTAATAGATTTTTACATTTTAACTTACTTTGACCGTTATTATGTGGTATAATAGGATATATAGTCTTACGTGATTAAAAAGTCATAAGTAGGGTAGAATAAATATGCAATTAAAATATGCAAAAAATCCAATTATTGTCAGAAATATGCAAAATATGCAGTTATAATTTTACTTTGTGTAAAAAAGCTGTTTTTTTTTGTATAAATAAAGTAAAAGGCATATGAACTTATGTAAGTTATGCTCATTGCGCTTTAAATTAAAACACTGCGTTATCAAAATGATTTTTTTTTGAACCCAAAATGCATAAATGCACTTTAAATATGCAATAAAAGACACAAATATACATTTATGGCAAAAAATATGCGTTAAAAATACAAAATATGCATTTGAACTGCCCTAGTAATAAGAATGTAATCTTTATGCATTTACAGTCTAAAAAACTGAAAAATTGATCATATTTTACGCCTAAATTAGAGACGGGGGACAAAACACACATTATTTTTATGTAATAAACAAGCGTAAAAAATTTACAAAGGTTAGGTGAAACTCATAATATCTCTAATTTGGGGAAAAAATGGCATTCTTTAAAACTTTATTTGGGATTTTGGGAACAACTATAAAAAAAATTAAAAGCTTGTTCTCATAAAAAAATATAGTAAAAGTAAATCTAACATTTTTTACTGGTCTAAATCCTTATGATTTTTTACCGGGGATAAAATGAATATTTTCGGCTTTAAACAAAAAAAAAAGGTCTAAGTGAAAGATTCGGATATCATAGTTTTTTTTATTTTATTTTTCGTCTTTTAGTACGTGCCTGTAGTTTTTTCTATCGCTAAACATGTTTTTATAAATTTTGAAGCAGAAAAGCTTTTTTGGTTATGAGGAAAGCATTAATATGCTGTAGTTACAAGCCGTTGTGTAATTTTATAATGACATCGAGTACGCATAAATTAATTGTACCAATATCTGGTTTTTTTAGTGTGTACTTACTTTCTTTTTGTATATTAAGCATGCAAAAGTATTCATATAAAAATTTTACAGTGTAAAAAGATTGTAAAGTTCCATATAAATTATTTTCCCAAAATAGTGCCGCTTTACAAGTAATTTTATTCTTAGATTCTAAGATACATGTTTTGTGTAACAAAAAATAATTCCTAACGTATATGACGTAAAAAAAAGCATTCTAAATTATATATTTTTGTTTTTTTTGTAAAAGCGGCTAACTATAAAATAATAAAAATTATAAAGCTTAGATTATATATCTCTGCAAAGCGTAATTTTTTAATTGTATTTATAAGTATGTAATTTATTATTTGTTTTTAACAATAAACTTACATGATTTTTAACCAAATCAAAGTATTGGATATATATAATTTGCATGTGGCTGCATATGCTTTTATAACTCAGTGATGTAAAGGCAAAAAAAATAAAAACACGTTGTACAATGTTTTTGTTACCAATTTTCGTATTACTCTTAAATCTTTTAAATTTTAATTTTGGGTTTTTTGGGATTTTTTGGTCGATTTTCCACCATTTCTTAGGCCTGGTAATAAAGTTTAAATTTTATGTGTTTGGAAAAGTTGTACTTTTACGGTCCTATCATGTTTCTAAAAATCAGTCGCCGTTTTGGTATGTGTTTATAATCTGATTTTCAAAATAATTGTTCGTTTAATTTTTTTTTCGGATTCAACAGCCGGTTTCACGCCAAGCAAAATTTGATGTTTTTTTTATATTTTATAATATATAGCATAAGTATGCATTAAGTACCCCCAGCCCCGGGGTCTTGTATAAAATCAACACCCCGACACACCTCCGATAGTCCGCACATCCCGTACACGGGTTTTTTTTTTATTTCATTGCTTTTTTTTGCTCATCTGTAAGTTAATCTAGGATTTTAAAAAATATTCCGTTTTAAACTGGTTTCAAAACAATCGCAAGCAAAAATTTAAAAAGACATTAACTAAAATTTACATACATTTTTATGTTAATAAAATTACAAAAACTTAAAACTAAAAATTTCATAAATAAAATAGGTGTGTCTACCACGATTATTATGCTTTGAACGCAAAAGCTGTAAATATGTAGCCCATTTCGTGTTAACAAAGACAGTTATCATATTTTTAAGTAATAGGATCAAACCATTAAATAGCTTAAAGAAATTTGTTTATAGATTACAAATATGTAAAATAAAATATTATTTGCATGTACATATAAATATTCATTATAATAAGTGCAATTTTTTTACTTACAGTTTACAGATTTTATATTTTTAATATTAAAAATAAGATAATGAAACAAAGACTTGCATTTTTTAATACAGCAAAAATACACATCAATGTAATATTTTTTCATTTTCATATTTTCTTTATAATTTCTTAGGCGCTCAATGTTTATAAAAATAAAAAAAGAACCCTACACAAATGCATGAATACGTTAATATTTTAATGTTTTAAAACATTGTTTTTAAAAAATGTTATTAACCGTAAAATCCAATAAAAGATCAAAGAAAAATCAACTTTTTTATGTAAATAACAAAAAGTGGTATTGTAGATATATTTCCTTTTAGTTTTATACCTAAATGCAAGTGTAAAATTTCAGCAGAAGATCATACATACAGCAGAAAAACATTTAATAACTTTTTTTAACCCTCTACTCGCATTTAACTTTTGTTTAAATAATGACTCATATTTACGTCATCGTAAAAAAAAAGCGGAAAATAGTTTTTTTATGTAGATATTTTGACATTAGATATTTTTAAACTTTTTTTAATTTTTACGAAAAAACGATTTTACTAAAAAAACAATAGTGACGTTTTATATTTTACGTAAAAAAAACCAATACAAAATCACATTTGAAACAATCTTTAATACTTTTTTTGTGGATTTTGTTTCCATCATTAGTTCATTTGTTATTTTCATGACGTGCATATGCGACATAAATACCTAAAAAAACATAACTTTTTTATATTCAAACAGAAGTATATAGAAAGTGTCGTATTAAATCGAAGTATGAGCCTTAAAAAAATACAAATGAGCAACATATGTTGATTTTGTACTAATATAACTATTTGTGGTGTTCTTAACGCGACTCTGTTTTTTTGTGGTTTTAGATGTATTTTTCGCCTAGAAAAATGAGCAAGGATATTCGCAGAATACCGATACTTTTATATCAACAGAATTTTTAATTGTGTGTTTTTAGATTGATATGTTTTTTTGTTTATATATTTTTTATGTATGTACTATCTTTATAAAATAAGTATTAATAGTAATTTCACGCCTTTTTGGTATTTATTTTTTGGTTTTAAATATTAAAAGTAAAGATATGTATGTTTATAAAAGATATAATGCAGATATATGACACATTAAAAGTTATAAGTATACAGTTACTTGTTACTAAATACATCAAAATCGTCTTTTTTGGCTTTACAAGAAAGATTTGGGTATATTTGTAATATATCTCGTTTTTAAACATGCATAATTTTTTGTTTTAAATTCTGCGAATTTTCTTTATAGTCGCGTTTTATCACTCTGTTTTTTCGTTTGGCACAATGTCAGCTTAAAACATATTTGCCGTATTTTTTTTGTATACGCTATTAGGCATTTCGTCTCGAAAAGTTCTATAATACAGCGTCGAGAGCTACGGCATGGTTATTTCTTACATAAAAGTACAAGATTATAATCTCGAAAAAAACATAAGATTTTTATCGCCGACTCAAGTCGTTCAAAAAGAATGTACAGTTTAACGTGTTTATTATGCCTCTTAGACTATAAAAACCCCAGCCATCTTTTCATATAATAATATAATAGATGCTAGTTTGCGTGTATTTACATGCATCATTTATGACTTAACGCGCATTTATTCAATTGTAGCAATTTTTTTTTTTTTTGGTTTATAACTTTTTTATGTTCACCTTCGGGTCGGACTATACCATATTAAATACGGGGGAAAACCAGGGCCCCAGTGACGTAGAAGTTATCAAATGAAACCCCGGGGGGATTTTATTTCCGGTGTAGCTAAATGTCTTCGCATAAGCCTTGATGAAATATGGGATAGTATAAATAATAGTAAAAAGAAATGTATAAAAAATTTTGCACATAGCTCGTTATAGAACAATTACAAAAATACATAAATTGTACCAAGAAAAAACATTTTCCTGTATAAGATTGAAAAAAATACGGCTATTATATTAAAAGAACCTTAAAATTTTTACGCCTGAATTTTTTGCTGTCAAAAAAGCGCAACCTGCAGTCCTATGCATATAAATCTGAATTTTGTATTCATATAGGTGCTTTTTGTTACTTAATTTCTTTCAAAAGCGCAATCAGTAAAACAAAAGTTGTTTTATTGTTCATTCGTGACTACAGCTTTTATTTGCAAGCTTTTTTTGTCATTAGTGCAACCCCCTACGTAGAATTTCATTTTTTGCGTAAAAAGGAAGCCTTCCTAAAAAGAAATATGCGAGCACTCTCTTATAAAAAAAACCAGTATGCCGACTGCTCTAACTCAAAAAAATAACTACAGTATGTCAAATACTAGGGTGGCGTCGGATCATCCTAAAAGAAAGAACCTTTAATATTTTTAGAAGTTGATTAAAAACCCTAAACTAAATTATAAAAAAATACAATAAAACTATAATTTAAATAACAAATACAAATGACAGCTAGAAGGGCACGTATTGACAGTATCCTTCTGTAAGGGCATGTATTTGCCTTGCCTATAAAAAATTTTCTTTATTGTAAAAGTATTTTTACTATAGTAAGACGATTCACATAAGCTTAATTTCATCATGCTTTTCTTGGCCTTACTAACGAGTATTTTTTTGGAGTCTTTTTAAATCCAAAAATTACAATGGGTAAAATTGAACCATAGAGGGGACCATGGGTAAATTATTTTCCTTCGGTAAACTTCAACACTATTGGTAATTATAACCATAAATTTCTTACTATAGTAAAAACTTACTATTTGTTAAAAACAATACGTTTTACTACAGAGATTTTTACTATAGTAAATACAAATACAAGCCTTAAGCGTCCAGTTCTAATTTCTAGACATTAAAGCTATTTTCACGTTTAAAAAAAATTAGAATGTATATATAGTAGCTCTGATTCTTTTTATCATATCGACAAATGTATTTTCATATAAAATTTCTTAAACTTTGTTTACATCAATTGTAAGCTTAGTAATTTAAATTATAATTTCATATGGCAATTTGCTCTTAATGCCCATATATTGTAGATGTACAAGTACGCATAAAATATCGGCGCATATATATATTATTTTTCTAACGTAAAGACCGCGTCAAGTTTTGATAATTAAGCAATTATATGATATTTTTATCTTGTTTTAATTATTGTTTTTTGTTTTGTCTTTACTTAAAATTTCTTTTTTTTAAACACAAAAAAAAACATTTTAATAGGGTTTTTAAAAGAACGATTAGCAAAATACCAGTTTTTACAATGTTTTACTATAGTCATTTTAACTTTAAGAAAAACTATGCAAATGTGTAAAAAATTAGTTGTTCTTATATTAAAAACGGTTTTTATCGTTATATTTTTTTTTATTGTTTGGATAAAACACTCGCGAATTTTCTAAACAACACAATGATTTAAACGTCAATAAATAGGTATCAATAGCCCCTGATAGGGAAAGAGCAAGCCCTAAGTAATATGCAACAAAAATAAGAAAAATACCGTACACACCTCAGATATTGCAATGTTGCGGGAACAAAAACTTTAATTCGGTGACCTTATATATGCCATCTATCTAGATAATCAAAAATTTTCAAAACTGTAAATTATTTTTTTGTGAACTAAAAACTTGCTCAACTATATGTATTTTTGCATGTATATCTCAACTTTCACCTACTTATTTTCAGCGGAAAATTTCGGTAAAAAACGTACTTAAAATAGCAATAACATAACAATTAAGAAAAACATATAAAAAAATAATCCACTGTATGCTTCAGGGTTTATAGGATAAGGTAATAGTAGAATTTACGTGCTCATAGAAAAAATTATTACGATTTTCCGAAGAATCTTTGAGTAATCAGGGGTTTTAATTTGTAAAAATAAACACGGAGACAAAATGTTTTTTTTATGGAATCATTTAATTAGTAAGCATTTTTATTGAGTAATAAAATATATTTTTACTAATTTATTTTTCGTGTATTATGTATGCTGCTGAAGGTTTGTGACAATCACTAATCTTAATAAATTTTACTTATCTCAAAAACATTTTAACTATTTTTTTCAGTTTATTAATACTTAGTTTATAAAGGACAGACTGTTGTACATGTTATTTCTCAATTATCTTTTTTGCGCTTCTATTGGGTTATGGCTAATAATATATTGGTTTTCTTGTATACTGGTTATACAATTTTTAATACTTTCGGTACATGGTATATTAATTTCTTATTACTTTTGTATAAATAAACATTGGACAAAAATAGCTAAAAAACAAATATATACACATAAACATATTTGAACCGCATAAAGCTCCACAACTTACAAAAATACCCCGAATTTAACGTCAAACCCCTGGGAAACCATATCAAAATTACACATTTGGCGGGTATCCTAGGAGATCATCATTAATGCTTACGATCATTTTATTTTGGTTTATAATGGTTTGCTGTACGTCGTATATTTATTACGGCGAATCTTGTAACAAATGCAAAAAAATAAAATAATTATGTTTTTACAAAAGTACATGAATTGAAGTATGCCATTACCATATGCACGAACAAATATTTTTTATGTTTACGTTTTTTGTTAATTATTTGCATCTTAAATCCTGAATTAATAATGTCGGATTTTTTTATCATACCAATAATTAAGCTTAAAAGTAGAAAAACATACTTGGTCCTTGTTTCCGATTTATTCAGCAAGGTCGGTTACCCCGGTCGAGTAGAAAAAAATCAACCTAGGATGTATTATAAAAGGTTAAATTAACCCGGATCATCTCATTGTTGAATCAATCAACCTGGGTTCTATCTAACAAGGGTGTAAATTATTAGTAAAAGTGTTTATCCTGCAAAAAATGCACCGGTGTGTATAAACCCCTGTTGAATCTTAGCCTACGTAATAAAAAAATGCCCGCTAAAAATATAAAAATACCCATATATTGGAAAAACCATAAATTTATGCAAAATTGTAATTTTTGCCGATTTGTACATTTTGCACGTTTTTCTAAATTGTAAATTTGTTTAAAAAATACATAATTCATGTAATTCATTGTTTTGACTTTATGCTCATATTTTTTAAAAATATATTTGTTTAATATGTGCCGGTTATATGCAAAATGTTTTATTTACTAGTTATAAATGCATGCAATGACCGAAATATCCATCATTACTCAAAAAATGTATTTGTTTTTTTTTGCGCTAGGAGTGTACATTGGCAAAGCGTAAACTTTAATATAAGAATTATACAAAAAGGTATAATAGAAATTCCTGTTTTTGAAAATAACTTCTAATTATATTTTAAAACATGCTGTATCATCTATTTGTCTTACCGTTGTGCTTTCATAAAAAAGAATAATTACAAGTTGTGCTTTTTTCTAGTCTGCGTTTAAGTACTATACCAGACTGCCAGAACAAATACACATAATAGGTATATTTTTTGTGCCTTAAAAATTGTAAAAAGTACAATATAGCAATTTTTTATTGCAAACTACATACTAAAGTGCTTGCTCAATTTGCTTGACATATATTTATGCGCACTTTTTGTACATTACAAAATAATACTACAAGAACCTTGTATTTAAGCTAAGTTCTTATGTTAAAAAATGCATTTTATATACAGAAAAGAAATTTATTCTTTGTTATTATTTTCGTTTATGCAAAGTGTACTTCATTGTTGCACAATTAAATCTTTTATATTGCGTTTTCATTGCAAAACGGTATGAAATTGTTGTTATAAATCTAAGAAAAGATTTTTATATGCAAATTTGAAATAAAATGTTTTTTTAAGCTGTTTTTCTTCATTATAAATTTTAAAAAAATTAATTCATGTGTAAATAAGAATAAAATTAAAACAAAAGTAAACATCGTTTTATTTGCCTGCATAGCGTTAAGTTACGAACATGCATTATGATTAACTTTTTATTAGAGCATTTTGCAACGCATCAAGTCTTAAAATTTTTCTTGTTAAAAAACCAGTCATGCACGCCTTTATGGGGCTTTTTACGCTTTAAAGGGGACAAACTTTGGCAAAAAAAACATACACGTGTTTTTTAATTTTACATGATTTACTGATAAAATAGCTAGTTTAGTCACAAAAAAATAACATAACTGCTCGTTATTTCGGCAAAGCTGACAAAAGAACAAAAAATGCAGTAAACAGATAAAAATTTTTAAATTCTCGTGTAATATGTCAGAAATCTATTGCAGCTTTATATGCCGCTATAAAACCTAATATACTAGATAAACGGCCTAAAGCAACCTTTTTGGCAGCCCTGGTACTGAACTCATTTCGAACGGTACCTTTGTATCTTAATATATTTAGTCTATTGCAATTTTTTTAATATGCTTATTTTATAACTTATTTGCTAAATTTATCATCTAATAATTTGTTTATGATGCGTAAAAAAAATCAAAGTTAATAAAATCTATAAACAAAAGAACTTATATAATCATTGAGTAGTGGTTAGAAGAGTTAGAAAAACAAAATTATTTTGCGGTAAAGCGAAATCTTGTTTTTTTCACCTACATTTTTGCGGGTTTTTATATATATCTAGGTATTACTACATTTGACGTTCCCCTAAGACCATCTCAAAACCCCAGAAAAAAAAACCAGGGCAAAAAAGTGGTTAGCGCCCCCTTTTTTTTTAGGAAAAAAGTAGTCCAATTTTAAAGGAACAAGAAATCTGCTGAACAATAAAAAAAACAAATAAAAAAGTATAATGCAAGTAAACATAATATAACAGACTCTTACAACTAATTTTAAAAACCATAATTCTAGCGAAAAAAATGTTTTGAGGTCGTCTCCGTATAGGACACTAGGGTGAAAGTTAGGAATAGGGTTTTTATTTTTAAAAATCATATAATTGGACTTAATCCATGACACATACTTAGGTCATATAATTGGACTTAATCCATGACACATACTTAGGTCATTTATTAACATAAAAAAATAATTTATACACATATCAATAAAAGCATTATATCAGGGAATGATAAAGTAGTCTTGTACTTTTTATATATACATATTAAACCCTCAAAAACCTAAAATGTATCCCGAACGGTTTTGTAGTATTCTTTTAAGCACGAAATCGTAAATTGACTTTTTACAGACTCATCGAGCTCATAGGTGCCCATTGAAAAGATTAGACACCACCTGTGAAATCCCCACAATAATATAAATCAAAAAAAGAAAAGACGGGGAGGAAAGTGACTGCTTAGGTGCAATAAATGTAAGAATGAAAAATCTGCTTTTCAAGGCTCATTTTTCTATACAAAGGGTAAGTCTCGGGGCAGCCAGAAAGTGTCATTGAAACACCTGTGTGAACCTATATTTATGTATTTCGAACTGAAGACTCATCTATAAATTTCATCATTTACTAACATATCCAGTCCAAATGTAGTTGTGGACTGATGTAATTTCATAAGAGAGGTAACGACGAGAGAACGAGAGTAGAGTTCATAGGCGGGGGAAAAGGGAGTAAGATACAAGTAGACGAGTCCCTGTTTAGAGGGAAACGGAAATATAACAAGGGCCGCTTGTTGCTGGGGGGTAATGTAAGGAAAACTGCGAAAGGAAACCTTTAAACAATTTAAATATCAAGATGCAGACACACGGACTTTGATGTTTTGATTGGTGCAAGATGGCACCAATCATGTCAGGATGTTCATTGTGGAAAAAAGGGAAACAAGAACCCTCCACAGGATTATCAAAGAAGATGTTGCAAAGGTGTGCATCATGCTAGCGATACGTGGAAGGCATACCCGGGGTTGAAGGCGTATGGCTACCGCCACGAAGATGTTATACACGAAGAGAGTTTCGTTGACCCTATTACTCGCGATCACACTCAACGAATAGAGTGTGAGTGAGTCCATGTCAAGATTCTTATTCTTAAGCGGCGTCGAGGGGTATACTGGAATTCCTCCAACCCACTTGGATGCGTATTGTTATCGCAAAAAATATGGTGATGATGAATTATTTAAATGGCTAAATATTTGCAAGCCATCATGCGGATACCTACTCAAAACTCCGGTTAGACATGATTTCTACTCTGTTCCGTTAATTAAATGAAATCTAAGGAAAAATACAGTGTTTCTTTATTTTTTATTATTTTTGCATATTTTTAATCGTAATACTTTTTTGATTTTTTTGTGATTAACTATTTTTTTTCTCATGGTTTTTTGCCGTCTTTTTCCAGTGGTTTTGAGATGTTCTTATGGAGTATCAAATGCAGTGGTACTTATATTAAATAATTAATTTGTCTATTACTACATATTTTTACTTCGATATACGTGTAGCTGAAAAGGTATTTTACGTTTGGTTAACCCCGTTAACATTTGCGTGCCCTTTTAGGCTAATGGGATAGAAATAGTAAAAAATACGCACATTTATATATGCTTTTTTAACATATAATAAGTATAAACCTTAATCGTTCGTTTTCCTCGTGCTTTGGAATCTAAATTCAAATAAAATAGTCGTAAAAATAATGATGTTGATACAAAAAAATGCAAATTGCAAAATGCACTTTTAGATCAAGGAATATTTTATTCGTATATAATTTTTCATCAGTAAATATTTTTTTTTTTACTTTTAGAAAATTTTTATTTTAACCCATAAGAAAGTGATTAAGTATATGTTATGGTTTAAATTTTTACCATATTTTTAACTTGCAATTTACATATACATTTTTCATATGTAGTCTATTTGTTACCCTTAGCCTAGAGGGGTACCCAATATGGGTTTCGATCCGGCTTAAAAAGATCGCGATCTTTTTTTCTGATCACAAAAAATATGATCGGATCATGATACGGTTCGTTTTGGTTCAATAGAGAGTGTTTTTTTTTCTTCCTACATTTTGAAACCTCTGCTCTTTTTTGGCTTGTAAATATAACTACTAAATTTTCTATTATATACTTTTAATTTTTTTGTATTTTGCAACCTGGGTTAGAAAAAGAACAGCTTAAAATGTACTTGTTCTAACCAAGAACATATTCGGATCATGATCCGATCTAGATCCAAGATTTTTATATACAAAAATGAGCCGTATAGGAGTCAGATCAGCTTTATGATCTTTTCGGATCAGAAGGCCTAGTACCCAAACGTAGGAATGCGAAAATTTTTTCTAATGAGAGTTTCTGATAGAAAATAATTGACGGTAACTAGATCTGCGCCGATAAAATCGTTTTTCGTGTTAAATAAGTAATATTTTATTTTTATCGAATGTGTATATATGTTACCGGCAGGGGCGTAACCAGGATTGTTTTTTTCATGGGCAAAAAAAAAATCAACTAAAACAACAAAAAAAAATTTTTTATTTTTTATGAAAAAATTCTAAAAAAATTAAAAAAATACAAATTTCTAAAAGGAATGATTTTTGGAGGTTTTATACGCCCCAAAAAAGGATCCCCCCTTAAATCAGGCGAGAGTTTTTCTAGGGGAGTGGGGCATTTGCCCCCTTTGCCCCCCCCTGGTTACGCCATTTGTTACCGGAAATGTGTACTTTGCGGCAAAGTATACTTAGACTAGGTATAGTACACTTTACCTAAGACTACAGGCAATACACCAAATAATTATATAAGTGAAGCATTTGTTTGTATTGCCTGCTAAAAAGTACACTTTGCCAAAACCAATAGTCAATATAGAACGAGAGATTTGTAATATCTTGCTAATTATTAAACACACAGTTTAATAATCGATCATAGTTTCATTAAAATATTTAAGTTACATCAAAGTCTTTGTTTTTAACAATAGATCGAGGAGATAATATACAAAAATACCGGAAAAAGTGTACACACTTAAAAAATCTCAAGAGAAATTTAAAATTGAAATGAAATACAGAATCCCTCCCATAACCCATTTTGCCTGGTCACATACAAAAAATTACGGTTTGTTTTGCGTTTTAAGTATCTTTAATAAATCCGAATCTCCTAAATCTTAAATTTTGGCAATTGCACTTTACTACACTTAACCAAACGGTCTACAGGCAAATTAAGTTTGATTTGTAGATTTTCGCATCTCTACTCTGCACATATGTTATGTGATGATTAGAGATCGGATTTTAGTACGCTGATTTTTAGTACGCACCCTTTAAAAATGTACGCAAAAAAAAGAAAAAGTTACGCAAGGTAAAGAAATGAAATATATATTCTTCAGTTTTATTTAAAAACATACACAGCCATCCACTAATTTCTCTACGCTCATATTTGTTCGCCTAATAGAAAAAACATATTTTAACGAGCTAAAGCTTCTTTCCACCTCACAAGATGTTAATGGTAATAGAATATAGATCCTAATTTTTTGAACATCTAAGCTCATTAAAAAGGTTTAAAAAAATATAATCTGGATTCCTTAGTAAACAATCATTAATTCTAGTTTTATATCTTTTGGATGTCAAATTTTTCTTCACATCATCAATGCACTTGATTGCTGTTCCCACTGTAATATTTCTTAATTCTAGTAGTTTGATTGATGTCATAAAAATGAATTATTATATGCAAAAATTAGTTCCTCATCGATTTTTCAATCTTTTAGAATACTAATCAATTTTTTATTCGTTTTCGTCTTTGTACTTAAAGAAAGGATGTATGATTCAACATTCTGGAAATTATCGTATAACCATATTATGAAAGCAGACCATGTTCCCAACCGGGTTAATACAGAAAATAGGGTAAATTTGACTCAGTTAACGTTTTAAATCTTTTTATTTTTGCTATTATGTTTAAAATGTTTTTTATGGTATTTTTTTCAAATTATTAATAGTAGGTGCATCGTTTCGTTCAGTTGTGATAAATGGTGGAGGGCATAAGCCAGACAGGTTATGTGTATAAGACCTGGAAATATTGATTTTAATTTCCCAGCGGTGGAAATACAATACGGGGCAGCATCACTTATAAGCAGTTTAAAATGATGAAATTTTTTTGGTCTCCTACAATTGCACTTACCTCGAATAAAACAATGTTTTTAATAGTTTCTGAATCTGCACTTTCAACTTCAATGCTTTTAAGGAGATGAGATTTATCGGCGGGATTTTCTTTTAATTCCCCATATCCTAAATTTACTATCTTTCTACAAATTTTGTCAGGGTTTTCATCAAAACATATATAAAAGTCTTTATTTCTTTAATGCTGAACGATTTCCTGACATTTGTTTTCATTTAATTTGGGAATAAAATTCTTTCTATAATGTGAACTCGAAAATAGAGTTTGTAATGCCATTTGACATGAAACCATGTGAATCTTTTTGAATCTATCTTTGTGAGCGGGATATTATTTTTAACTATAAAAGTAATCATATCCTCATGAAACTCTGCACTGGATTTTGTCAGAAAAATAAAACATATTTATTAATTTAACTTTTTTATTATGAGTAAGTGACTCAAGATGCTTTTTAATTATTTTTATGCACGTTTTTTTTGAATAAGAATATATCTTATCACATGGAACACATTTGTATTTACTTTCATCAATAAAGTCATAGCATTCATCTTGTTCCTGCAATATATTTGCTAGAGAAAGATTAATATTACTGCGTTTACCGTTTGCGAAATTTTTTCTTTTTGTATTTACTTCTTCAGTTTTAGAATATTAGAATCCTCGGTTTATAACTGAAAAATTTATCATAATTTAAACGCAAAAATGTATTGTCACTATTGCGCAAAAAATCACTGAGACTCACTTCATTTGTTTCTTCCATAGCTTTCTTTTGTTTTTCATCTTGATATTGTGGCGAGTGAGGTAAGCGAATTTTAACGTCATTACTAGATGGAATCTGTAATTCAGATGCATTTTATGAATCTTAGAGTATTTTATAAGTACTTGTAGTGACTCCGTTATTTTCATTTGCACTTCTTTTATTTGCCATATGTTTATCCTGGGTATTATTCGATTTTGGCATTTTTACGGGGCAGAAAATACAATAAAGCGTAACTAAACAAATACGCTGCGTATATTTGCAATAAGTGATTTTTGTATGTGATAAAAGCCCAAATAACAATAACATACACCATTTAAATGAATTTTATACTGCTAATTTTTTTAGCCGCGTACCAAAGTCCGATCTCTAGTGATGATTGTAGGTTTGTGACATTTATTTGGGTATCTCGGGATTACATGTAAAAACATGATTATTTACATCCTAGAACAAAAACCGGGATCCCACTATGTAAGTAAAATTGTATTATACTTATTTAAAATGCATAATAAATCTTTATATCAGTAATTGCATATTATATATTATATAGTATAATTTTAATAATTTTTTGTATTTTCAACCATTGCTTTTAGGTTAATTTAGAGTGTTGTCCATTAATATTATATCTAGGTTGTAAAAAGCATCAATTTTTTTGCACCTAATAAGTTTTATGTATTTTTATTGTTATACACATATATTACAAAGAGCAAGTGGGATATAAATTTGGAAAAAAAGATACAAAAAAAATGGGTCTTTTTTTTACGAGTGCAAAAGTAAAACACCTAAAATTATTAGTTAAAATCTAAGCACAAGCCTATAAATTATATATCTTTTAGTTTTACTTGTATATTAATTCGTGTCTAATACTAAAAATCTTGCAAAAAAAAATGTAAGTTTTTATAGTATTATACCTTTATAGTATACAGAAAAAAAATATAACAATCATAGTGCTTATGTTGTTTTAGCTATTGGAAAATACATCGCTATGTTTTTAATTGTTTTTCCTAGACATATTAAATTCCGGAATTTGCATTTTCATTTAAAAATTATTCTTAAATTGATGATTTTGTCAATAGGAATTAATATCGAAAAAATTACATTTTTTTATCGGACTTATATAATTAAGAAAGACAAGTATCTAAACTATAGCAATAAATAGACACGTAAAACAATAGCATTGAAAGATTAGTTATATGGTGCAAAACCGTTACTCTTTAGACATTTTTTTACACCTAAAATATATATTGGGTTTTTTTTTGTGCTGATATTAAAGTTTTAAATACTACCTAAATTAAAAACTACGTGTGATTTGTACTAAAAATGTAAGGTTTATACAAAAAGCATATAAATTTTGTTTTAAACATTTTTTCAAGCATACCCATTACGATAAAATCTTGGCTACGCCTATGAGGTGATATTTAAAAGAACTAATAGGCATATACAAATATTTTTATACATCAATTATTTTAATTTTAGAAAAAACCCTTTTTTTTGCGGATATTTTCTTATACATAGCAAAAAGCAAATATATTGGTATAAAGTGTATGAATAAAAGATAATGATGTAAAACTATAGGGAATATGTATTTACTTATACATGCACTAGTCTTATGATTTTTGCCACATTTAAATATTGAATTTATAATAAAAATATGCGTACTTTTAGTTGGCATATGTAGTATGGCTATTTTGTTACGAAAAAATGCCAAGATGGTTTTTTTTAAACTTAAAAAAGTATAAATTAGTTAGCATTAGAGGTTTCCAGTGTTATTTTTACTTTACATATTTGGCTTGCATATACAAAATTAATTTTTATGCGTATCCCTCCCGATATAATTTGCTTATGTTACAGAATCTCGAAATAATTAATTAACTGTTTTATATAAAGATATTTACTGCATTTTTTCGGTGCGAAAAAAAATTATTTTTATCATAAATTGGGTCTTAAAGTCAAAAAATCAAAAGATTGCAAAATATCACAAAAAATACAAAGTTTTTTTAGAAATACCGTAAATGTCCGTTAATATTGGAAATATCCAAAAGTAAAAAAAATGTGTTATTTTTGAAAGTCTCTATAACTAATAAAGGCCCAGAATAGTTGTCATAAAAAATTTTTTATTATCGGGAATGCAAATTATTTGTATTTTAAATAAATTTGTTTTTAAAAAAAGCAATTATTAAAGAATTTTTTGTTGCGGGATATTAAACCCTAGTGGATTTTTTTAACGTCAATGATTGGGTGTTTTTATTAAATATTTTATATTAAACGGAAACACTTATTATTTAAGATTTTTGTTTTGAGAATTTTTATCATGATAAAATTGTTGCGCATTTGGTCATGAATACTTGTACGCATTAGAGATCAATACTACTACAAAAACTTAATGCTATAGCGTGGGCTGTTTACGGTAGATATAATTCTAGTTTCTCCATCTGTTTGTCCGAACAAACTGGGAAAAAATTTTGACCAATTTAAAATTTGGGAATTTTGTATATAGCTTTTATTGGTTATCTTTCGCGTTTTTTTTAATAAAATTTCTTTTTTTTAT
>JAQFYM010002971.1:0-20634 GCA_034694785.1 Agrenia bidenticulata | reverse complement strand
TGAAAATAGAATCAACAATAATGTAAGTCTATTATTTCTAAAAATAAGGCAGTATTATACTAAAAATATACAGATATACTTTGTAAAATTAAAGTTTGTTCATTTTTGTATATACTTACTTTTTTATATATATAATTTGGGACATGCCTAATATCCTTAATTTTTTTTTTCCTGTTTAAAACTGTATTTTGTTTTGGTATTTTTTTGCCCGCCTTTTTTTTATTTGCTATAAATTTCTATAGATGCATGTTTACTATAGAAACGTTCGTTTAGTTTATTTAAAAATTTATTTTTATTTATCGTACATAGATACAAGCAAAATATCTTATAAAAATAATATATTAATGATTTCGTGCAAATATTATAAAAAAAACGCTGGGTGAAGATTTATAAACATAATAGTTTGACAAAAGAAAACCACAAAAAGTTTAAAGCTTACAACTGCTAAATTAAGGGCATGTTACATTTTAAACCATGTTAATTGAGCCATGAATAATACACTTAGATGAGTAATCAACATGGGTAAAGCGTTTGTAAGGTATTTTTGTCTTCATTTACCCATATCGTTTTCACCATATCTATTTTACCATAGGTATTTTTACAAATTTATTTTTCACGTTTTTTTTAGAAAAAAAATATTCCAAAAACGAACAGTAATTGCAATGATACAAAAAATATTCCAAAAACGAACAGTAATTGCAATGATACAAAAAATATATGCAAGCTTTGAATACGAATTTAGCTGTCTTATAATAAGACAGCAAATATAAATAGTTGTATATAGAATGTTTATAAAAATACTATATACTCATCATTTTACTCTATCTGTCAATGATTGCATTGAGTACCGATTTAAAGGTTTTTTACGAATGTTTATAAAATTGTTTTGTGTTTATTTGTGGTGAATATATTATTTCCAAAAATTTAAACAGTTACAAAAGTATAGAAGCGTAATCTCTATATTACTATATATTAAAAGCGGACCTTACACTTACAGAGACGTTGCTACTAAGTGTTTTTTACTAACGACAACAATTTTGGGAATCATTAATTACACTTTGTGTTTTTTTATTTTATATTGCAAAATAAACTTTTAATTTTACCAGTATATATAAAAAAGGCACAAAATCATTTTCTTCTGCTATAGTAGGTTTTATGACACGATTTTAGCTATTGATCGTACTCATATACCAATAAAGGGTCCTCTATGACTGTACAGATATATAAATAGAAAGGAGACACATCCACTAAACTTATTTTAAGCTGCGGATAAACGGGTAAAATTCATTTGTTTGTTTGAGGGCAACAACGGATCTATATGGGCGCTTTTGGCGCTGGCCAAGGAACCCCGTATAAAAAGGACCCAAAATAAAAAAAATATTTATACTGATTACAGTTGCAATTTTGTGACGCTTTACAACAAATTTGCAGTTTAAGCAACATAAATAAACAATAAATATAAAATTTTAGAACAAATAGTATTATGCAAAAGTTAAACATATATATATGAGCTAATAAATGGTCACATTAATTTTTCTAAAAAAAAGGCTATATACACTATTTAAGCCTTTTATGTGTTGTGCTGTTTACTATATTTCCGATAGCCCATAGCTGTGCTTGCACATTATTGTTTTTTTCAAATTTATAAAAGAAAAAAATGCAATTTAATATCATTTAATAATCTAAAAAAGCCAATAAAAAGCATTTTAATTTTTAAAATGGCAATATTAAACATGCAAACACCTAAGTAGAGTATACAACAGTAAATAATAACAATTATAAACTATTCTTATTTGCTGTTTCTTGTATTTTCTTAGGTTACATTTATTTATGAGTAAAACTTAGCAGTTGTTTATACCCAGGGTCTTTGCATGACAATGTTATTTTTATAAAAGTAGCTTTTTATACAGAAAAATTTAGATTATCCGAACCCCGATTTTCCAAACTTCGTTTTTTTCCGACCCTTACACTAAAAATGACAGACAAGAGATTAAAAAACATGCATTCAATTGAAACTAAAATAAATGCTATAACTGAAATGGAAAATAGGCGTAAAAAGATGTGAAATAATGCAAAGGCTTAATATCGAAAAATCAATTCTAAGTGAACGGGTAAAAGAGAATGAAAGAACAACGACTTTTTATACCTAATCACAAGTTTTATGTAATAATAACATAAAAAACTACAAAACAATGACAATTAGGTAATTTAAAAAGACTCTAGATGCACTTTATTTGTGGTTTTGCCAGATTCGGGCCAAAAATGGAATAATAACCGGGCCAATTTATGCAGAAAAGGCATTGCAATTTTATGAGAAACTACAGGATGGGGATAATTTTTAGCTAGCACAGAAGTTGAGTGAACGATGGAAGCGAAGATACTCCATAAGAAAGAAGACATTGAGTGGAGAAAGAGAATCTGCTAATTTAGAAAATGCAACTGATTTTGTTTGCAATTTGCGCAAAATAATTGCGGATAAGAATTTTTCAGATGATCAAATTTTTAATGCAGACAAACCGGGGTTCTTTTATAAAAAATTGCCCAATAAAACCTTATACTGCACCAAGGAGACTTTTTTTCATCTTTTAAAATCGGTAAATAAAGATTGACTGCACTTGTATGTGCAAATATATCGTAAAGCGTTAGGCTCCATTTGCTTATCATAAAGAAATCGGCTAATCCTAGAGCCTTAAACAAAATATCAAAAGATATCTTCCTTTTTCTATAAAAGCCAGAAAAGCGCTTGGATGAATTGTCTGGCCGTCGACTCGCCGCCAACGGCGAATTCCTGCGTCAATTCGCCGCCGGCGGCGAGTTGACGCATTTTTTTGATGTGGCGAATTCTTGCGTCAACTCGCCGCCAGCGGCGAGTTGACGCAATATGATTTAGCTCATGGAGTGGCGTCAATTCGTCACTGGGGCAATTTTAAGACTCAAATGTATATAGTACTTACACTAGTTTCATATGTTGTTTTAAATGTGCTAAACACAAAATAAAGATTAGAACTATATACTTAGATAATTTAGTTATATTTTTTGATTAATTTTGTCTTGGACTAAACATCTATTGGTAACTAATTTTTCGCAATTTATACTTAAGTTGCACATCTTATCATACTTCAATTATATAAAAAGTAGGTTAGCTTTTTTAAGTTTTAAACGATACATGTAAAAAAAATACAAACGTTACGGTAAAGATGAAATTTTACAAATTCTGCAAAATGAGATAATATGTTTAAACTAGAACAATTTGTTTAAAGTGATACGTAGTCGTGAAAATATTGTTTTAGATTGTTTTAAATACGATAAAAATAGTTTAATCATACACATATATGGTTTTTTCGGGTAATAATTTTTTTCAAAAAGGCTTAACTACGAACTTTATTTGTTATGGAGTATTTATCGGCATTCTTTATTACAGACAAATTCATTGTAAATGTATTTAAAATTTTTAAATATTTTTTAGGGTGCTATTGATTACGCGATTGAAATATCAATCACCTTTATCATAAAGTCATTTCTTTTATAGAAAAGCATTAATTGTTAACTGAAAGTTGTCGTATTTTACAACAAAAAAGCATTATAAAGTATAGATATATTATATACAAAAAAATTATTTGTATTATTATTTGTTATTATTATGTCTATTTTTTTGTCAATAAAATAATTTTTTGCATAGAAGGTTATTGTCAACACTATTATTTTTATATACCTAATGATCAATTTTGATTATTTTTCAATACCGGTTGTAAATACCGTTGTATTTATATTCATATACTTAATAAAAAAGATTTTATATTTTCGGCTACAAACAAAAAATGTAATTTATAAAACAAAAAAAAAAAGTTTACAATTGTATTTTAAATCAAAAAGATTTTTATTCTTTAATAATAATATCTTTTTACATTTTTTTACATTTAAAGTCCAATGGTTTTCCCTTTTTTTGATATTTCGATTTGCATTAATATTTTTGTTTTATAGTTGTTTTACCCTTGTTTATTATTTATTTATTTTTTGTTTTGTGGGTTTTATTTTTTTTTTAGATTTTTCTAACTTGTTTCAGCAAAAAATTAATTTGTTTCGAGTTTTTAAAAATTTATTTGGATTTTTTTAGATTTACGGATTTTTCCGAAGCTTCTAACCATTTTTTTTCAGATTTAAAAAGTCAGGTTTTTTTTAAGCCTAATTTTTTTTTTGTTTGAATTTTGCAATCTAATGAATTTTTTGAAACTTTTTTTTTCAGGTATTTTTAGATAAGGTATAGTTTTTTTGTCGTGCAAAATTTTTTCATTCGCAAGTTTTTTTTTTCAGGTATTTTTTTTACCTAAAAAATTATTTATACACGTTTTGCACTTTTATTATCTTTTTTTTTTGTTAAAATTTGCAACTTTTTTAATTTTACGTTTCTTATGTGCATAAGTACAATTAGAGTTTGCTTACAAGTTATAAATACAGCAGGTTTAGTCATTTTTCATATTTTCTTACTATCTTCTATTAAATTTTTCAAGTTTACAAAATTTTTTTTAAAGGTTTTAGGTTTTTATGTTTAGATTTTTACCCTTTTTTGTGATGTTTATATTTTTATGTTTTAATTTTTTTTTTATTTAAAACCCAATTTTACTTTTTTCGCCGATTTCATTGTTTTGTGATTTAAAATAGTATATGTTTTTTTTTTAGTTTCATATTTTTTTTTGCGTTGTTTTTTTAGTTTTAAGGTTATCTTCCCTAATGTGACAAATTTTTTTTTCTTACTTTTTATTATCAATATATTTTTTTTTTAATTTTACAATTTTTGTCAGGCACTCTAGTTCATATTTTTTTTGGTTTTACTGGTTTCTCGTTTTATAATTTTTGCGATTTTTTTACAAAAAAAGGGAGTTTTTATTGGTTTTTTTGTAATATTTACTTTTTTGATAATTTTTATCTTTAGAAGGTTCTTTAATGGCAAATGCAAAACCATTTTTTTATCCTTTTTATATAAATTTGGTATGATGGTTCAGATGAGAAGAATTGCAAGATTTACAAGTTCCAGAAACAAGCCCAATGCAGCATTAGAAGGATTTGACTATCATTTTGATAAGAGAGTGGCTTCAATAAATAATTGGAGATGTACAAATCGACAATGCAGTGGAAGAATACACACCAGTGACACAGATACTTAACAGTGGCGTTTATACACGACAAGCATCAAGCGACTCCCAATAAAGTAGCAGCAGCTATAGCCAAAAGTGAACTTAAGTGTAAGGCAATTGAGACGGGGGCTCCAGCACATGAAATAATGATCGAGGTGTTGTCTAGTATGCCGGAAGAGGTGATGTGTTCGTTACCACCACCTAAATCAATCGTTGATTCTGTGACTAAGCATCGAAATAAGGCAGGAGGATTTGTTCAAGACGGATTCTAATATATGTCCGAACTATTTAAGAAAACAATGAATGGGGAAAGATTTTTATTGTATGACTCTGGGCACACTGATGATGCAAAAATAGGTTTTTTCGCTTCCGAGTTTTTCCAGGGCAAATAAATAGTTCAACCATATTTGCAGCTGATGAAAAGTTCAGGGTAGTGTCATCAGAGTTTAACAACTTTGCACAATTCATATGTTGTAATTTGAGAGGTTTTTCCGTTTTTCTATATTTTAATGAAGGGTAGGAGTAAAGAATTATATGTGAAAATGATTAAAATGCCTTTTTGAAGACTGCATTTAATCCATCTATTCTCATAATTAATTATGAAAAGGCAGTAGAGCTCGCCGTAAAACCATTTTTTCAGAATATTTAGGCAGTTGGATGTTGTTTTCATCTCGTTCAATCATTTTGGCGTCAGATACAACACAGTGGTTTAGGATCATTATATCAAAGCGATGTTAAGTTCCAAAATATAATATGAATGTTATTAAATCTATCATATGTGGCTGCTAATCTATTAGATATAAGTTATAGTTATAGCATGCTATAGGCAGAGAAAATAACTTAGAAGGGCTTTTAGAACAATTTATAAATTATTTTTAAACGTATGTTTATTATCAAACAGGGTTCGAATACACGCAAAAATCATATAAAACCTAGCATGTGGAACTGTTATGAACGAATGCTTTATTGTTTACCTACCACAACTAACGCAATTGAAGAATGACATAGATCATTAAATATGAACAGTGTTACTTCGCATTTAAATCTCTCCAAATTTAAAAGTATCTTGGGGAAAGATGCGGCATGCGCGCGAAAAAGGTACATTAGGTTACAGCAGAGAGTCGATAAATAATTATTCTTAATATTAATATAAACTGGAAAGAGTATTTATTTGTAAAAGCGTGCAAGGTTATTCTTTTTGCTTAGTATTTTAATGTGTTGGGTAAAAGATTGCATTGAAAACGCGATTAATAATAAAAAACAAATTTAAAATTTTTTTCTAGCTTTGGTTTTCTTTTTTACAATTCCATTTTTTGCTTTTCGGGGTGCGTTTTTTGTTATTTACTTCGTTTTTTTTAACCATCAAATTTTATTTTTACTCTTTATGGCTTTTTGCTTTTTATTGTTTTTTATTTTTAGATTCTTTTTTTTTTTGTAGTTTGTTCTTATATTATTTTTTTATCTAAAATACAAAATTTTCTTTGATTTTTAAGTGCAAGTTGATATTGCTTTTGTTTTTATTTTTTGTATATAAAAATTTTAGTATACTCTATACGAACAAAAATTATGGGTTTTTATACAATTTTGTTTAGTTCGTCATTAAAAGCATTTTATATTTGCTGGTTTCATTGTTTCTGTCCCTTCGAACACAATGCTGCAAAGCTGTACTAATATAAATATTGCCCTAGTAGCGAATTATCGTCACATCATGTGTTTAAAAATAATTCGTCGACTCGCCGCGAGCGGCCAAATGACGAAGGAATTCGCCACGGCATAAAAATGCGTCAATTCGCCGCCGGCGGCGAAATGACGGAAGAATTCGCTACGGCAAAAACTCGCGTAGACTCGCCGCCCGCGGCGAGTCGACGACCAGAAAATCCTAGAGCCTTAAACAAAATATTAAAAGATAATCTTCCATGTTTTTATAAGAGCCAGAAAAGCGCTTGGATGAATTCATCAATATTCAAGATTCGGTTTTTTACTGAATTTGTTCCATTCTACAACTAGATTTCTTGCCAGCAAAAATTTACCGATAAATGCCCTTGTACGCTTTATAATGCCACCTTCCATAGTACATCTGAAAGATTAATATGCGGGGTCATAAGAGTGCTATTCTTTCCCCCGGATGTCACATCACTTATTCAGCCAATGGACCAATGTCCTATAAAACACTAGAAAACTTGTATCTATAGCAAATGTAAACCAATATTTTACTTGATTTATATAATAGAAGCCAAGTTTATGATAGCGTAAAAAGTATACACATAAAAAGAGCAATTTATTAGGTAGCAGAAGCCCGGGATGAGGTTAAAAATACGACTTTAAAGGCGGCTTGGAAAAAAAATTAGGAAAATGCAGATTAGATGGAAATAAAGAACATGAAAATGAGTCATCACAGCAATTAATGAGTCTCACTAATCTTCTGCCCACTGAATCCCCACTTACATCGGAAGAGAATCTACGTTTGGTTAACTGCGGAAATCAATCCTTGCTTGACAGACAATGAAATAATTGACGTCATAGATTGCAGGCAGAATGAACCGAGATAAATTCTACTGCTTATATTAAGTAGCCTGAAGTTTCTGACAAAGAGTGTAGGACTGCATTAAATATTTTTCTTAAATACTGCAAGCAAACTAATACAAACACTGATGAAACAATAACAAGCATATATAAATTACTAGGTACAGTCGAGAATCGACTTATAAATAAAAATCAATATAAAATTACCTTTTTGTTTCTTTTACATTACCCTTTAGTTTTTACAATACTGTAAAAATTCCCATTATATTAATTTATGTCACATGGATTATGATATGCTTATTGCATCATAAAATTTATCACTTTATATATTGGATAATATTTCGACCTTGCAGATGTCTTGCAGAATATGAATCAATTATGATCTCAGTTATATATGCAATAGTGAGATTCTCTAATTCTTTTCCCATTTCCTACCGATATATAATAAACAAACTCAAGCCAATGTACACAAACTTAGCTTCAAAAGAGAAATATATCCTGATTTGATCTCATATAGTCGTTATAATGCAATACTTTTATCGTTTTTTTATCCGGATTATTCCGTTATCCGAACTCATTTTTCTCCCAAAGATTTCGAATAAAAGAAATATTACTGTATATTCAATTGGGTTTTTTAGATGTTTTGTTATGCTTCAATGCGATATAACCGGTTTTTTTATTTCAATCTACCAGCAAAGGGTATGTTAGCTGTATATAGCAGTATGTTTGATTATTTTTTTTATTTAATTGCAAATAATGCATATTCTTTATACTTGCGGCGTTTTTTCAAGTAGTAGGATTACTTTATTTCTTGTAGAAAAATATTCCATTTCAAATTTTTTACCATAATAGTACCTGACATTCGTACTTGGTTTATGTTTCAATTATAAAATCCGCAGTATTTATTTTGTGTTTTTACTATGCACACATGTAAATAGTGTAAGACAGACTCACTGGCGTCCCCCCTTTAAAAAAATAAATCGCGCCTGAATTCTATGTAGGTCTTTTTTAGTGCATAGATTTGTTCGATGCAGAAAATTTATATCAAATTTTTTTTATCAAACTTTTCAAAAAAAATAATAATGCTTAAAACATCACAAAATATGTTTTTAAGCCATATTTTGCAAAAAACACAGACGAACACTCGCATCAAAAAATCTTGGGGTGATACTGGGCAGATGCATGATATTATACTTTTGCCTTAACAAAGAACAGGTGTGTGTCATATAAAAAAGAAAACTCTAGCAAAATACACTTTAATTACCAGTAAACACAGTAAAAACTACAATGTTCATACAAAGAATAAAATCACAACAAACCTGACTAAAAGGTCTGGTTTTGTGGTTTCGTATTCTCCGTTAGATTTTAAAAGATTTAAAAAAATCTATTTACTAGTTTATTATTTTTTTTTACTTTATGAAGTTTTTTTGCACAAAAAAATTATTAGATTGCAAAAAAATAATGTGTTGAAAATACGATTTATATGCCCTTTGTAATAGAACCTATTATAAAACTTTTTTGTTTTCCTTGTGTACCTTTGGCAGCCTGATATTGTATCAGAAATTGGGTTCAATGTCATAATTCGATAAAAAGTGTTTTAAAAATTAAAAGGATTCAGAAAATAAAAAAAAGTACTAAGACGCCACAGAAAAACTAAAAAATCCATATTTATGTGCAAAAAAACATTAAACCCAGGGCCCATAAATTCCTTTTATCGTCATAATAATATGCTTTTGCTAGATACAAATCATACTGCCTACATTTTAGCGCGTTCAGGTTAGATATTTTACATTGGAAATGATACACCGAAACTAATTTTATTTATGCTGCTGCGTATCCAGGGATTCTAGGTCTGGTAAGACCTAATAAAGATTCTACCTTAACAACCAACATTAAGAGACAATAATATATTAAAAACTGCAAAAAATGGTTGTTGAGCGTGCTTTTGACTTGCATAAGGGGAGATTTAAAAAATTTAGAACACCTGCCTAAAATGACGATAAAATTCCATTTGTGAAATGTTCGTTTTTGCTTAAATTATACACGATTTCTTAATCAATAGCAAAATTTAAAAATTTAAAACTAAAATAATAAAATAAAAAATAATTTTAATTTTAATTTTCTTTTTTTGTGTTTTTCTGACCTCGTTTACAAAAATGTCTTATGTTCCTAATAATAATCTGCCATTTATCAGGTTCTGTTTTTATGCCTTGCAACTCGGTAATATCTCGCTCAATTTCACTTATCCTTTTTGGCTCATCTTCTTCTTCTTAATCCCTCATTTTTTTTTTTTTTATGACTTCATTCTATATTTCTTGGCAAGTAATTACTTGTCAATTAAAAACTAATTTACCAATTCCAGAAAAGTTCTCCTTAATATGCCTTTTTCTTTTCTGGTGTTTTCTTTACGACTGCACTGACGTTTGGCGCATCAAAATTACTGTCATTTGGTCTTGAGTCTACAGCAAGAAAAAAATGTAATGCCAGGATCTGAATTTACACGTGCTTTCATTGAATCGAAGTTATTATACTGTGCACTTCTTTACAAACTAGTATATGATTTAGAAAAATGCTTCTTGTATTGCGTGCAAAGAATTTTATATTTTTCTTTATACCATTGTCTGTTTAATCCAAATCATACCTCTGTGCTGTTTCTTTAGTTACCTGATGACCTGCTTTCTTATCATTTTTATGTTTTAAATTTTACATACACTTCTGGTTCATCCTGCACGCTTATAAGATTTTTTATGAGTATATCATTCCATGCGAACATTTTATGAAGGGGGTGTATTATAAAGAAAAATGTTCAAAATCAAAATTGAAAAATCACAGTCTAAAATTAAAAAGCAAAAACACTGTATGGTTTATCTGTTTTTAAGTGATTACTTTTTTTTTTTGTCTGTTATAATCAGGCTGCAAAAAAATAGTATTTCATACAATTCATACTAATTTTACTAAATAGTATTAAAATGCTACTTTTCATCTAAAAAAACAGTATTTCAAGTATATGCATACGATAAGCAAATTTTAAACTCGTTTTTTGTTAAATACCAAAAACACAAGGATGTGTAAAAAGGTTTTTATAACTAAATATGCAATGACATTCCCGCGCAATATTTTTTGTGGTCTATTAAGCTCTTAGAAGAATAAAATGACAACTGGACCTATATAAACCAAATACAAAAAACAATAACCGCAAACAAAAATTCGCAGATAGTGTTGTAGATTTGCCCACTATTATAAAAAAGATTTACGCATTTAATGTAAATAATAATAAATGCCTGGTGTCGTTTTTTATAAATGCTTTTCCCGAGTATTGATTAAAGATTTTGTGATTCCTGCATTTCAATTGATGTTGCTTGTTAGGATGAAATATTCAATAGTATGTTCTAGATAGGAGTTTTACGAAGTTAAACACTATTTGATTTTCTTCATGTAGTATCCTTATCTTTATAGCGTCTATAGCTACTACAAAACAGACAAGACACCAGGAGGACACTCCTTATTGTAGTATGCTTGGGTGTAATTCTAAGGCCGTACTTTCGCAAGGTAATTTTTTTTTTATGGTTGGGATCTTAAATTTCTATCATTTTATGTGAAAATATGGAAGAAGTATAAAAAAAGAAATTTTATCAAAAAAAAGTAATATTTGAAAAACTAAAAAACAGTAAATATAATTTTTCTTAAGTAGTATGTTTAGTATTTTTAGTTAAAATTCCTTTTTTTTTTTTGCAGCCTGCTTATAGGGCGTGTCACTTTTTTTACCTATAGGGTTTTTACCTATAGGTAAAACACCATATAGATAGGTTAACTTTTTTTCACTACACAATTATTTTGTAATTTTTTATTATGTAGAGTTTTAGTTTTCTAAATTTGTGTTTCGTTTGTTAATTTCATAGCAATTTTTTTTGCAAAAACCCTATGGGGTTTTTTCCTTTTTGTGCTCACTTAAAATACCTATAGGTCATAGCGACCTATAGGTCAAAAATCCTTTTTTTCCCTATGGGTCGACCCATAGGGAATTTTTTTTCTAATATAAGTAAAAAAATGAACATAAAAAAAACTTCATGAAATTTTTTTTCAGAAAAATCTTATGGGGTTTTACAAAACCCTATAGGTAAAAAAAGTGAACACGGCCATAATACATGTCTTTTTTTTTATTGTCAAATTTAATGAAATTATGATCCATGAGAATTTTCACACATTTGTCGCGTTTTAAGTAATAATTACCTAGCTATAAAATACCCAAGGATTAAAATATGCAACAAGACGTAGTGACAAAAAAAATTTTTACAACGGGTTACGCTATTACAATCAACTCAGGGTGAATTTACCCATGGTTAAAAACGTGGAACATGCTTGAATATTGACATGACTAGGGCGACTTAAAGAGCATAAATTTTTTTAAAAGCATAAAAAATGGCTTAAAAGCCTATTTTTATATTTAAAAGCATTTTTAAGTGCTTTTATTATAATTTAAAACGTACTACTGACGACTCTTTGTATTTATATTTTCGGATTTAACATTATTTTTAGATTTTTTCTTTGATTCTACAAGAAAACAAAATAATAAAGGTTCCGCTAATTCAACTAAAAATTTTGTACATGAAAAGAAAAAAGCATTTTTTTGTTTTAAATGTCAGAAAAAAGCATTTTTTTGGAAGCTTTTATGGCCAGCCATAGTTATAGTATAACAGCACTTGTCCAAGATTTTCATTACTGTATTTAATTACGTGTATTTTATCCGTTTACTGGCTATTAAGAATGCCTAATGCATTTTATATATAAATTTATTTCTATTTGTGCTATAAATGATTGATTGTATATGTTTTTGATAATTCATAATTCTTTTAACTGATAAAAATTTAGTATAGTAATTTTTTTTACTGTATTCATCGTGAAAAATATGAACAGAAATACTTCCATAAATTATTACTTAAATAAATATTTATTTATTTTTTGAGAGTATTATCCATCATATCAAAAACAATTATCCAATTAAAAGACACTTTCTTAGTTATTAAAAGGAATGTAATGCGATAGTTAAGTACAAAGTGATCTACAAAGGTAAGGCTCGAGAATGAAATAGTAGAAACTTACACTATGCAAGTGACAATAGAAAGAAAAACTCGGAAATATCAATTACATAAGGGAAAAGATAAATCTCTTGCAAGACAAATCATAACATTTTTTTATTGTTCTTTTTTTTTAATGCACTACAAATAATTTTTTTGAGTGTAAGAAATATTATATAAGAGCTAAATTTGTCAGCATTATCTTTTCTTGCTACAAAATATTATATCTAGATAGTGAGCTTTATGTGGAAAAATATTTGCAAAACCCAAGATTATTTGCCTTAAAAGGCAAATGCACGGTATAATATATAAATCAACAACATTTAGAAGATACGTGATTTTTTACAAATCAATTTTATATATAAATACTAAGTTATAACTATGCCTTCTTGTATTTTATTCTATTTTTTATATCTAATACAGTCGTTACTTCAGTTGAAAATCAAACTCTTATATCTTAAACATCATATAAGAAAATAAACACAAGCTTTTTGACATGTAAAACAAAAAAGGGGAAGTGCGTTTTTGCGGGCTGGAATAGACGAGTCCTCGTAGAAGAAACCTGCATTTTACAGACAGATATGTAAGAAAAAATTTCATCTGCTTATGATCATACTGTGTAGGCGATTATGATCGTAGGGCATACATGTGTTTCACGACGACTGTTTCTGGCTGGAAGTAGTACATAATTGCACTCTAATAGTAATTACTGGCGTATTGAAATAACATTGAAACCAGGAACAATGCGTAGAACGATTGCCACGCACCATAAAATGTGCTGCCTCAACAAAAAGGCATGAAAACATATAGTGGCGAACCACCCTACGTAAAAATCCAACCGTACAAAGATATCCCTTTTTCCTGAAAGACAATCTCAAGCAGGAGTTTTAATAATTTGCGACAAGGTTATACTTTTCGCAAAGAGGTTTGGCCTTGGTATTATAAAAAAAAAGTTTGTTTTAGAAAGAAAGATTAAAAAAAAGTGCACACGACAAAAATGGCAAGAGACGTATACTAGCATTACAAAAATAAAAATTTTACCCCATACCCTTTGCAAATAAAAAAACAATCATCTCTGAATCACATTGTTCTTTTAATTATTTTTGTTTTTAGTCTAGCGTTAAAAAAAATGTAAAGTGGTCGTATAGAAGAGCCAAAAAGATTAGTATGTCTTGAAAGACACTATAAAAACACGAGTCAAATTTATTGATTATAAAGCAAAATTACAACATTTGTCTAAAAGAGTAAAATAACAGGTGACGGTCCAAAAAAATATTATGAAACAAAAAACACGACGTTGAACATTACTTAGAGATACAATTTTGTTACATATAAAATGTAAAAAACGATAAAATAAAGGCTTAAGACACAAGTATTAATGACTCTGCCAATGATAACGCAGATAAAAACATCTTAAACAGTAATATAAATAATGATGGCAATACTGAAAGTAGGAATGGTAAAAAGCTTTTCATATAATTGCACAAAAGAAAAAAGAAAAATGAACTGTATGCTCATAAATATGAAATTTATTTCTACTGTTTTACGATGATAAATAAAATGCAGACGACAAAGATATAACCTAAAAAACTGCATATAAAAAAACATTTTATTTAAAAAGCAATAAATAAGATAGAACTGCAACGTAGAGGTTACAAAAAAACTTCTCGAAATTACTTATATATAAGAACAAAAATTATAAGAAGTGTATTTTATGGCATTATAGCTTTGAATATGCTTTGATACATAATTATAAAGTATTTAGGCCGTTAAAAACATTACTAGATACACCTCGAGTTCCGCGCTTCTATAAACATAAACAGGTGGCAGGTTTCTACCTCGTAAAAGTCCGAAAGCTAATTGTAACTAATACGCTATACCGATATCAACTTTATCTGGGCCTTAGCATAATTATTGGACTAAGTATATTCTGTATTAAAAAAAAATTGGTTGCCTCCAAATAGGGACGGGAAAAAACTGTGATTCTCGGTTTATAATTAATGTTAAAAAAGTTTGGCAGATTTTGTTCGGCAATTTTTTTTCATGTTTTTAGGTTCTTGTTCTATTTTGATTTTCTCTTTTTCTACCGAGATCCCTTAAAATGAATAATAACAAGGAAAATACATTCTCAAAATCAAACGCCTATAAAATCGATACTTGAATCTAAAAAAATATTAAATTACATTTATAATGCCGATTGCATTTTTATAGAAAGAAATGATACGAATAAATGCAACCGATGGTACAATTTTTAAGTTGGATCTAAAAAGAAAAATTGAGCCACTCGATGCCCATTTTTCGACCGAAAAGCAAAAAAAAAAGCAACACATCCTGCAGTATATCTGCTATAACTGACCTTACCGAATACGTGAGGCACTCTATATTTTTACTATTTTTACTTAAATTAAAAATCTCACTACCCAAACTTGATCATACAAAATTCGTTCAATATTTTTCGGAAATTTCCGGAAAATCTACTATTCAAAAGAACACTTTATGTATAATTTTTTAACACAACTTTTTAACAACATACTACGGGAAATAAATGTGTAATTTTTAACACGACCTTTTCATCTCATATTAGACGAATCGCCTAGTAAAAAGCGGAAAACTTGTTTATATTTTATTTAGTGAAGTTAATAGTGAAAGAGTGTAAAAAACGTTTTTTAAAAATATTTTTTGCCTGGAAAATGTAAATGCGGAATACCAATATTTTGTAATTTGCTGCGAAGTGGATAATATTGTTAAAATCCATCAATAAGAGATAAATACACACTCTTGTTATCAAACGAAGCTGTGTACTGTATTTTATCGGGCAGTTTAATACAACAAAAAGGTTTTCCAGATACGCTGAATGTATACTGTATCTGCCATGGCTTACACAATTTATGTATATCAATTGACAATAATCTTCCCAAAGTAAACGAATATTACATCTTATGCCTAAATATTACAAAAACAAATCTAAGAAAAAATATAATTTAAGGATATTAGTATGTAAGTTGTACCAAAATTTGCTGTTCGAACACGATGGGGATCTTTTTAAAAGTTTTTTGTTTTTTTTCTTGTAATTATCATATGAGCAAAATAGCATATAAAAATTTGATGTAAAAAATTTTTAAATTATTCAAAGATTAAGTTCAAAAGTTTTTAAGGATGAATTAAAAACAGTTACAAAATATTCCATTCTTTTGTACAGTAAAAAAAACACAGATCTAGTGAATATGATGTCAAGGAACAAATTAATATAATCTAAGAAGTAGAGTTTAAACTTCACGCAACTGGCAAGGAACAAAAAAATTTTAGAAAAAACCGTAATACTAACCTTGAATACAATGTAATCTACAATTATGATAGATACGATTGTTTACAGGATGATTATATTTAAAGATGCGATTCCATTACAAGTGTGTGGGCGTTCCTGAAATTTAGTATTCACTTTTACTAGGGGTCATATAATATGATTTGGAGCGTGGAGGAAAATTCGAAATCTAAAAAATAGACATATGAGAATCAACCAAAAAATAGTATAATTATATATGGAAATAAATCTAACATGTTCATTCATTATTCTTTTAATATACTTTGTGCCTATTCTAAGATCATTTGTCAAATTAATTCTTATTTGTATTTAGCTCTTATTTTTAAATTTTCAACAAGTAAAAGGATGAATTGAGTGAGCATTTGCAATTGAATGCATACAACGCGCTATATTTGTATGTTATGTTTTGTTGGTAGATATTCAGAATTTGGGGATAAATGATTTTGCTTTAAGTAACTAAAGAACGAAAGGAATTTACCGTATAATCGCAAAAGTATGGACCGATCTATTTTTAAATCTGATTAGAAATAAATATTAAAAAGTCGCGAAAGTAGGAACTATATAAAAGGCTAGAAAATTTTATTGGGTAATAAAAATAAACGGAAAATACGATTAGTTTAGATTTTATAATAATGTTAAATATCTGAAAACATTTCTTTCAAATAAATTTGAGATGATTTAAAGGACTTTACCATCGTTTCAGCTTTTAAGGTTTTAGACGGCTGAAATTCCCATTCACATAATAAACTCATCGTAGAACATACGGCCTTTCCATCTTTTATGCCGCCTCTAATTACCCATTGAAAAGATCTGCCTAAGATATAAAGTCTCAAGTTCTTCTATGCTCACATTTAGCGGTTGTAGCGGTTGTAAGGATGCGTGTTACCACGGGCAGCTGTTCTTCGTGGCGGAAAAGACATTGAGAATAATACTTTTTATTTACTTTTGTTTGTTTATAATAGTTTCTTATCAATATTTGAAACAAGTATCATATCTGTTCCAGATATGATACTGAACACCAATAGATAACAATTTCCTTTTATGGTAAATGAGGACCAATAATTTTAGCGCCTGCGGCGGGCCGGAGTACTTCGGCTTCGCCGAAGCACTCATCGAGCACTGAGACTGTCGTCTCAGTGCTCGGCAAGGCGCCGCACTGTTCCTCGGTCTCAGTAAGGGATTCATTCTTATTGATCCCAACTGTAGCAAATCTGCGAATCCTGCGAAACTAAATACGGGAATGTATTTCTTTTTCATACGCATATCTTGTATTTCAGCATCCATATTGACAGTAAAGCAATCCAAAATAAAATAAATGCTATTCTGATCAATAGGGTGAAATTCAATATTTTCCTTATAAGATCTCTTTCCATCCAAGCGTTTTTTTGAACTTTGATAATTAAATCATCTTTATATTTATCCATGTTTTTAATAGCATTTTTTCCTTTAAAGAAAAGGTTAAGGAGGTAAAATAGTTTCATCTGATTTTATAGTCAGAGCCGCAGTGATTCGATTTTTTGATGCATAATTTTTATTAATTGTTATTTTCTTGGTACCTTCGTGTTCTGCTGTCAAATCTGGGCTCATATCAAAGTAAATAGGGGTCTCACCATATTTACATTTTGTCTATGGGGATGTTATGTTCCTTTATTATTTGCCTTATTTCATCTGTAAAGTCCTTTACTTAATTTTCATCCATCACATTCCTGTTTCTTGTGCTGCTGTCTTTTCTCAAACACAAATCATATCTTCTGAAACAGTTTGTTATCGATGAATTTGTGCATAATGGTCTCGTTGTTGCAGTTTTGTATTTTTCCAAGCGATCAATTATATTATTAGCCTCAGCTGTCATCACTAGGTATGTAATTCAAAAGATAATCTGCACGCAAGTCTAATATTTTCCTTTATAATTCCTCTTAAATGTCATCATAGACTGGCTTTCTCCCACTGTCATTTTTTTGCATTTCCTGGTCTGCTCTTAGATTTCTTTTTCTTTGACCTATCTTTTTATATTGTAGGCCGGTATACGGCGACGCTGGGCAAATATTTCATAGCCAGTATTTGATTTCTTACATTTATTGACATATCTTAATTTGGTTTTTGTTTGGGTTTGAACTCGAATAGGACATGATGGTGTATTTACTGTCATTTTATGGGTCTAAAAAAAAACAAAAAATATCTTTCAAATAAAAGTCGTAGAAGAAAAAACTGAATTTAATAAACTCATCCTTACTTTCGCGATTATACGGTATTTAAAATTTAAGTTAATCTAAAAGAATAGTTAAAACTTTTTTCATTGTGCTTGAACAACATAATTATGTCAGAAAATAAATTACAAAATTGTTGCTGATATTAAGATATATATTATTCTTCTTGATTTTGATAAAATTTTGATTATAATCGCAATTACATAAAAATCAAGAAATAGAATATAGAACTGTAAATCGGAAAAAAATCCTTTCATTTTATTTTCTGACATATTGTAATGGGTTCCAAGCACAATTAACATTGTCCGTACTATTCTTTAGATTAACTTAAAATTCAAATAAATTCCTGTAATTCTTTAGTTACTTTGCAATAATTTATTTAATATTTTAAAAGAGAAATACAAGCAAAAATACATATAAAAGGCTAAAATATATGTCAAATAATTGTTAAAACTTTAGTTGTAAACCACATTTTCTTTTTCTTATTAACACTGATGTTTGATTTTCCCCTGTACTGTTCATGCATTATTTTTCTTATATTTACTCTTGTAAGAATAAAACCCCATGTTCACTTAAATTCCCTGTGATTCTAATATATTCTGGTATGCCGATGACAATTCTGGTAACCAAAGTAGGATGGAATAAATAAAGCCGAAACTACAAGACAAAAAAAACAAAAAAAAACGAAAAGAATTGTAAGAAAAATAGAAATCTTAAAAATCTTTAAAAATGTTTATGACTTTATGAAATTATTTTAACCATTCAATATTAAAGTTTTCCTTATGTTGCGTATAAAAGGATTTTTTGCATTTAAATGTGCTTACAAAAAATCCTTTGTGTTCTTATGCGCTTCATGATAAATTTCTTACAGTATCCCCACTCGCATGTAATGTTTTATGTTTAACAACCGTTTTTTTACGTTCAATATATGTTGGATAAAATAGTATGTATTTATAGGTATCCTACTTGTTGTTACCAGACCGTCATTGGAGACCAAAAATGACGAATTTCATTTATATATATATCATTTCTGATTCTAAGATTTTCATTTTAGGGGATCAAAAAAAGTGAATACTAAAGTTCAGGAGAGCCAGTATGTGGGTTGAAAGAAGTTTAGTGAAATTAATATAATACGCAAGCCTGAAAGAAGTTTCGACAGTGAAAAACTTTTAAATGTTTTTTTTTATTTAAGAAATAAATAATGATAATTAACACATCCTTTTTTTCTCAGTAAAAAATTCTCGTTTTATTTCCATCTCTACCTCCAAAGTCACTTACACTATCACAGATATAAGGGTGGTAAGGCGTCATAATATGTCTTTAATTCAGGTCCCTACAGAATACTAGTGTCAGTTGACTAACCAAATCTTAAGTAATATATCTATCGGTAATACTACGTTCTATTACCTTAAAATTTATTATAGTTATTACAGTGGGACTAAGGGTACAAGGGTGGATTAGGCAGTTTTAAATTTAACGCGTAAAATATTTAATAATAAAAAAAAAGGTAAATGCAGAAAGATGAAGTATGTCATCTAATCCAAATAAAAATTTTGTAATCTCATTCTATTTTAAACCAGGACATAGAAAGCAAAACTTTGATTGCCTCATTCTATATAAAATTGCAGAAGTGTCATATATATTGATTTAAAAACTTTTTTGTTGTCTTTTTATTTAGTAGATATTTATATGTTTATTTATTATGTTTAAATAACAGTTGCAGTTTTGCGTAAATTTGCTCTAATAAATTTCCGTTTATGGAAAAAAAGCCTGAAATTCGTTTTCGGTAAGTCTTTGCTTTTTTTCGTTCCACTTTGGATAACAGGCTAGATAATAGCGGAACACAACGTAAAAGTACAGTTGCATACTACAAAAACGTCAACAGCACACAGATAATACACTGAGAATAAGTTTTTTTGCTATGAAAAAGTGTATAACTTTGCATATATTTTAACTGGGACTGTAATATTAGTACCATCAGTAGCTAAATAGCGTCTATAAAGATTAACTTATGTGTTAAGTTATTTTTCGCACCAGCAATTCACACCAGTTTTATAATGGTACTATCATTTTTCTTTACATAGTTTATAGATAGTTATTAATTTAGTTTATATACACCCAAAGTGATGATTTATGATCTTCAATTTTTTTATTTTTTTCTGAAGAACCAATATGAGATATATAGCAAATCGCTTCCAGTAATTATCATTATAAAATATATAGAAGCGAGCTGGTCTGTTTTCAAAAATTGTACCTAAAACGCTAATCTATTGTTGATATACAAAATATTTCGTGAAATTGCTGTGCACTCAAAATGATTGAATTTCTACTTCATGTGCACAATCAGTAAAACACTGCTTATCTCGTTACGCTTT